>JAAEAF010014642.1:0-83999 GCA_011037195.1 Triatoma infestans | reverse complement strand
TAGGTAAAAGTGAGTATATGAGTGCGCGGAGCTATTCTTAAGTCATTTGAAGCTCTCTACTTGAAAGCATCTTGATTTACACTGCTGAATCTGATGTTATTTCTTTGTTTCGAACTTGTAAATAAACAGTGAATTATAGGTTAGGTGAGTACATGGACATTTTAGTATTTTTTATTTTTAGAGAATTTTAATTATTAATTCTCCCACATGGAGACTAATGATGAAAATGTCAGCTGTGAACCAGATGGCACGATCACTAGAAGTGTCAGTCTAAACAAAAGCTCAAAAAGATCATTTTTAAATTCAAACACTCCACAAAAAATTAAAAAAAAATAAAGTCAAGCCTATTTCTACCGTAGACACCAACGATAATGAACAAAAACTGTGTAATATCAATAATTCTTTGGAAGCAATTTCACAAAGGGACATGCAAACAGAAAATCAAATAAACCGTACTCTGAAAGAAGTTAGTCTAACAGATTCCATATTTTGCACTCCAAATCCCTTTGCACCCCTCAGTGTGGATGATAGGGAGCCACAGAAAGAAATTCAGCCAGTAAAAAATACAAAACCTCCACCAATTTTCATAAAGAATATTTCAAATTACGCAGATTTTTGCAAGACTTTGAGCCAGCTATTAGGGCCAGATTCTTTTGACTGTAAGTCTCGTGTAGATAGTGTTATGCTATCTACAAAAACAGTTGATGGATACAGAGCGGCCATACACTACTTACAAGGGACAAACGCCGAATTTCATACATACCAAATTAAAAGTGAAAAAGCCTTCCGAGTAGTAATACGACACCTACACCACTCCACACCAACAACAATAATAAAAGAAGATTTAGAACGCCACAATTTCAAAGTTAGGAACATCACAAATGTTAAACACCCCGCCACAAAATCACCACTTCCATTATTCTTTGTAGATCTGGACCCACAAGAAAACAACAAAGAAATATTTAACTTGAGAACCCTTGTATATACAACTGTAAAAATAGAAGAGCCACATAAAACTACAGAAATATTACAGTGTAAAAGATGGCAACAATATGGTCACACAAGGTCATATTGCAACCATAATCCGAGGTGCGTAAAATGTGCAGGCCCCCATCCATCATCAGACTGTACAAAACCTCGGGAGCAACCTCCAACTTGTGCCCTTTGCTTAGGGAATCACCAGCAAACTATAGGGGTTGTGTAACCCATAAAGAATTACAACGCCTCAGGAGAAGAACCAGCCTTGACAGAAGTGGAAATCGGCCTCATCTTGGCGCAGTCTCCCGTTCAGCTATGCCAGCACCTGCAGCCAACGAATTTCCGCAGCTAGCTGAAGAACCAAGGCACCAAGGAACCTCCAGGCCATTTAATAGTAACAGTCCATCATATGCGAGGGTCGTGGGGCCGTCAGCGGCTCAGCCTACACTGGTACCTCCCTCTCCTATCTCTAACGACCTTACCTCTCTTCTCACTACATTTATCTCTGAATTCAAATCTCTCATCACACCTCTCATCCCTCTTCTCACGTCTCTCGTTACTGAGCTCATTCCTAAATTGTCTCGTTGATCAATTCTCAGCATTCGCTCACTATTCTCTTATGGAATTCCAATGGGTTGAACTCTCACAGAGACGAATTAGACATTTTCCTACATGACAAACGAATAGACGTAGCACTTATCACAGAAACTCACTTTACAGGACGATCTAACTTTTACATACCCGGCTACACAATTCACAGGACCGATCACCCAGACGATACATCCCATGGTGGAGCTGCAATATTAATAAAAAATACTTTGGTTCACCACCGATTACCTGCTTATCAAAATGAACTCATTCAATCTGCAGCAATTAATTTAGACTGCCAACCTTTTAACTTTACTCTGGCAACGGTTTACTGCCCTCCAAATAAATCTATTTCTTCTGTGGATTTCGAGACATTCTTCCTTACTCTTGGACCCAAATTTCTAGCTGGTGGGGACTATAATGCTAAGCACCCTCAATGGGGCTGCCGAACTTCTAATCCTCGCGGGCGAACTCTTCTACACACACTCACTCATTCTCATTATACCGTCTTTTCTCCAGACCAACCTACATACTGGCCGACATCACCATCCAAATTACCAGACATACTCGACATTTTTATCTCTTCCAAAATCTCATCTCAATATCTCGACACCTATACACTCACTGACCTCTCCTCCGACCATAGCCCTGTTCTTCTTACCCTCAGCACGATTCCAAAACCTGCTTCACCACGTCCTGCCTTGATTACTGGACCTATTGACTGGACACTTTTCGGAAATACCCTTGACAGCAAACTGAATCTGCTAATCTCTCTAAAAACGCCAGATGAAATAGATCACGCAGTAAACTTTCTAACTACTTCAATACAAACTTCCATTTGGGACTCTACCAAACAAACTTTCTACAAGACCGAATCCCGAACACGTAACCTTCCTGTTTTAATCAGAATGCTAATTAGAGAAAAACGACGAGCTCGAGCAGTATGGCAACGTACCCACTACCCGAGTGACAGACTGATTTACAACAGACTGACTAGACGGTTAAAACGTGAACTTCAAAACTTCAGATCCCTGAAATACGAAGAATATGTTACCTCCCTGGCATCTGACCGCAAATCACTCTGGACCGCTACCAAACGACTACTCTCTTACAAACTTGTTCCTTCTCCTTTAAGACGTAATGACGGAACATGGACGAAATCAGACTTAGAAAAAGCCATCGAATTCAAAGACCACCTGAGCAACATATTCACACCTCATCCAGACACTAGTGACGACATACACTCTGCTGAAATACTAACTGACTTAGATACCGCCTTGCCTCTCTGTCTCCCTCCAAAAGCGTTCACTCCTTCTGAGGTAAAATATTTAATAAAATCCTTACCAAAGAAAAAATCTCCGGGGTTTGACTTAATAACTTCAGAAATTCTTCGTCATCTACCACAAAAGGCAATAGTATATCTTACCTACATCTTTAACTCAGTACTGAGAACTACATATTTTCCGGCATTATGGAAATTTTCAGTCATAAAAATGATTCCCAAACCAAATAAACCTTCTCATCTTCCATCCTCATACCGGCCCATCAGTCTGTTACCGATCATGGGGAAACTGTTAGAAAAATTATTGCTAAAACGCATCTGTCCTATTCTTGAAACTGCAAATGTCATCCCCTCTCATCAGTTTGGATTTCGTCAACAACACAGTACCATACACCAATGCCATAGAGTAGTGGATGCCATTTCTTCTTCTCTCGAACGGAAACAATATTGCTCCGGGGCCTTCCTTGATGTGGCTCAAGCCTTTGATCGGGTATGGCATCCGGGGCTGTTGTGGAAGTTAAAGAGAAATCTTCCTTCTACTTACTACTTAATTATGAAATCTTATCTTACAGACCGTTTCTTTCAGGTTAGTTGTGGCTCTGCCACTTCTGATTACTCTCCTGCTCTAGCCGGCGTCCCTCAAGGTAGTATACTTGGTCCTCTTCTCTATACTGTATATACAGCAGACATACCGACTCACACTAACACAATACTATGCACTTACGCTGACGACACCGCCATTCTTGCTTCCAGTTCCGACCCTGTAACAGCTTCCACTCACTTACAGATACACTTAGACATACTTGAACCTTGGGCCAAAAAATGGCGATTAAAATTTAACCCTCAGAAGTGTCAACACATCACTTTTACTCTGCGACGTCATACTTCTCCACCAGTCAGCTTTAACTCTGTACCTCTTTCTCCTGCAAATTTAGTTCGCTACCTTGGGATGTATATCGACAAACGACTAACATGGAACCCACATACTAAACTAAAAAGACTGGAACTCAACAAACGGAATAAACTGTTACTAAGACTAATTGGCAGACGGTCGAAACTTCCAATAGAACATAAACGACTATTATACAACACCATACTTAAACCAATGTGGACTTATGGACTTGAACTGTGGGGTTCAACCAAACGCTCAAACTCACAAAAAATCCAGGCCTTTCAATCAAAAATTCTCCGTCAAATTACAGATGCTCCATTCTACGTTTCAAACTCTTCTCTTCATAAAGATCTCAACATACCCTACGTGACTGAAACAGCTAAAAGTAAATACCGAAAATTCCATAACTCTCTTTCTCTATGCTCTAATCCTCTAATCCAAAATCTCGCCTCCATAGCTATTCCGGACAACCCCCCACGACGGCTGAGGCGTTGCTGGCCCCGCGACCATCTCATGGATTAATAACCAACTGAAGCGGGAGTGTTGCCAGTGGGCAGCTTCTCTCCTCCAGCCAATCACGTCCACAGCATCATTCATCAGATTTACTGATTGCATTGTTTTGTAGATAGTAAATGGCAAATAAAATTACAAAAAAAAAAAAAAATATTCTAACTGAAAAAAAGCATATATATATATACATAGATTAATAGTATTTTTTGTTTGATATACGTATGCAGTATTTTTTTACTTTACTTATATAATATATAAATATTTAATTTTTTTTTTTTTTTTTTTATCTCCAATAAATAAAAAATTGTGTAACAAGATCCTTGAAATACCTATAAAAATCAGGCTGAAGTAGGAGATGGAGGCCAAGTCACTCCTCGAGTGATTACTGCGAGTATAAATGGCCCTCTTGCTGCTTCAAGTTCACTGCTGTACCACAGAACATGGCCGACGGTTTGTGGAGAGACAGCATCGCATTTACATGCTGGATTAACAATAATTTGAAAGCAATGAAGGACGGATAGGAGAGTGAAGAATATCTTAAAAACGAAAAAAAAACACATCAAACCGTTCCGCATCTAATACGAAGGAATCTGTCAAAATCCAACAACCGAAGTGCGACTTTACTGAATTATCGTCTTCACTTTCTTGCGATTATCTTGAAAACAGCACCAATGATTTTCTTTAAACTTGGTATACTGCCTACATGTATAAATACCTTTTTTTCTTGTGTACAAGTATCTTTTCTTGTGTATTAGTATTTTTACTTGTGGGATTAACAAAATTTACTTGTGCAATATTCGGAAATAAGTGTTACAATTTATACATTCATTAAATTTACCTTAGGGCCATTTGGTTATACATAGAAATTAATTTAAAAAAATTTTAAATATTGCAAAAGTTATTTTTGTTTAAAACTGAAGGACTGTTTATGACGATTTGAAAGAACCGGATATTCCTTTCTCTTTCTAATTATTAGAAGATACCTACTGGGATAGTGATTTATTTGCCTGTAACTTTATCTACGTAAATAGAATTATTGTTCCGATTATATGTCCATTATTTTGAATAATCCCTTAATTCATTATTTATCAATTTCAAAATGCCCAGAAATGTTATTTGTTTGTCAATTTTATGATACTAAGTTCTGTTCGCACTTCTGTGTATACATATGAACGAAATTTCATTAAACTTAAAAATTATTAAGTTTCACGTAACTCCAAAGTAGCAACTATATAACTAAGAACTGAAATCAAGCGAGCAAGTTAAAGAAATGTTATCATAAATGTGTACAGGAAACAGCTCTAAAGCCAAATCTACTGTGCATCAAATCTATTGTGATGGTTCGCTTCAGCGATGAATCTCCTGTACAGAATCTTCTGCAGTGTGTGTGTGTGTGTGTGTGTGTGTGTGTGTGTGTGTGTGTGTGTGTGTGTAAGGGAGAGAATGAGAGAGAGCGCGAGAGAGATAACGTTAGAGTTGGCGGATGGGTACACGTAACATTATGTACTGCATATATCAATTACTAACTCCACAGAAACCATGTTCCTGATGAAATCCTGTCCCTGTCTGATGAAATCTTAAGAGTATTAGTGAAATGTCTTGAGAATGTTAGTAGTACGTTGTTAGGATCGGATATCTGCAGAGCCAAGATCCCTGAAATAGCTACTTTAACTTCCTCTTAGGGGAAAATTTTTATCTAAGGACGAATACCGAAAAGTTGGAAGGCGAACAATAATGGATGTAGAATGCAACAGGGTGTCATCATAATTTAGGCGATTGTCTTTGAAAATTATTAGCACTCATTTTCTACAATCGTGTAATAATATGACAATTATTAAATCAAACGTAGCGAATGATACTTTTAATCACAAGTGATAGAAAGTAAAAGGAACCATTACTTTTTCTCATAAGTGATGTATAAGTATTATTCAACACTGATCAGATTTCCTGTTGCCCAACATCAGGAAACAATCGCGAAAACACGTAATAACAAAAAAAATCCTAAATTGTAATGGATTTGGGATTATACCAAAGAGAATAGGTTATAGAGAGAGGGAGTAAGTAATTGGCTTGAATTAAAGTACATTCTCAGTATTTGAACCTTTTAATTTTTTTTTAATATATATATATATTCATACAAGTTAAGAACCAATTTAAAAGATTGCAGAAAATAATTAATATTCAACACTTTGGGTAAAGAATTTCACTCGAAATCAGTTTGAGTCATGTTCTAATGACTTTCTCTTAATGCAATTCTTAAGTGTCAGTAGACAAATGTTCTTCAACGCTGGAATTTTTGCCCCTAATAAAATCCTAGCATAACTATCAAGAACGTGTTCATACCAACCACAGCTGCAACTAATCAATTTTTCCCTTCTGAAGTTCTGATAGGATTATTTATATATAATTAAATGTTTTTTTATAAATAATTTCTATCAAATTCAGCATTTAGATCATAATACGCTCATTACTATAATAACAAGTTCCATATTTTCTAATGGTAAAGCAAGAAACACTAAAGATTATGAATTTAATAATTTATGACTGCATCAATCTGAAGGTGTAATAATAAAAATCCTTTAGCACTTAAATAAATTTATGAGTGAATATCAATTAAAATTATAGAGGCCCAACAAGTTACCCGAAAAGATGTTTGTTGCATGTACCTCAATTAAGAAGTATATATCTTGCGCATAAGGATGACTTCAAAATATTTATTTCCAAGAAAAACTCACTTCTATTAAATAACCCCTTATTTTCCCTATTTCTTTAAAAACTATCTGATGTGAAACACTCACACAATTTTCTCTTATTCCAATTAAATACAATTAACATAAAATAACTTGTGTTTAAACATCAAAATTTACTCATTTGTCCTAACATGAATAGTGAGATGGAGGAGGGACAATACCTACCCAGACAGATATAGAAGTGATTGCATTTTAGTCCATAAGAGAGCATCATTAATTTGGAACAAATACAGTATTTGAATTTAACGTCGCACATTCCTCAGAACCTTTTAAAAACAATTTTTCTAGAAACCTCAAATAAAAGTCAATGTTACAAATAAAAGTGATAGCAGAGCAGTTAGTAATCCAAGTTTAAAAGAAATCTTTAGTCATTTTCGAGAAAATTACAAAAGCTTACGAAATAGCCGTTTACGAAAAAAAAATCAAAAGCCTACTCTGTAAAATAGCACATCTGATAGATCGAGTTTCTTCAAATTTGGAATTCTACTAATGCTTCTAATATAAATTAATTATTATATAGATCGTAAAAAAAAACGTACATCGTACTGAAGTTGTACTTTGTGCCCCCAGAACCCCCCACAATTAATTTTCCCATAAAATGTTAGAAATAAAAGTAATTGGTATTTATGTGTATTGATAGCGAACGAA
Organism: Triatoma infestans; assembly: GCA_011037195.1. Lineage (NCBI taxonomy): Eukaryota > Metazoa > Arthropoda > Insecta > Hemiptera > Reduviidae > Triatoma > Triatoma infestans. The sequence continues at coordinate 76,351 of JAAEAF010014642.1, read as the reverse complement.
GTTCAGAGAAAATCGTGCCGTTTTCGAGAAAATCGCGAGAAAGTGAAGGTGTGAAACAATTGCAGCATTTTCTATTACTGCAATTAATACAATTTCATTAACATTTTCTTTGAAATTTCATGTTTTACAAACGTTTAGCAGGGCTCACCATAAAGAAAAGTGGTGGGGGTTTATCATATATACCTGAGTGGACACTGTGGGCATCCTGTATCTCAAGACCATAAAGCGCCAGATTAAATTTAAAATAACTGGAAGGCCACCAAAACCCCTTTGAAATAATTTTTTTTAATTTTCAAATAAAAGTGATATCTTTGCTTTGAGCAATTCAAGTTTAAAGAAAATCGTTAAAGCCGTTTTTGAAAAAATCCAAAAAAACTCAAAAACCTACTATGTATTCGAAAATATAATTCAAATATTTCAGTGCGTTAACTACTGGTGTCAGAGCATAGAAGTAAAATTGGCGCTCACAAGCAGGTGACTAAAGCAGCCTCTGACGCGCCTTCGTAATCGTAGACTTCCGGTTAACCTATTTTCTTCAAATTTGGAATTCCATCAATGATGTTTAAAGAAAATCGTTGAAGTTGTTTTCAATAAAATCACAAAAAACTGAACAAATTATTCAGTCTCTTTCGATTGATGGATAATCCCGTAACTTTCGGTGATAATACCTAAACGGAATATCAAGTATAAGCTTCGTGTTTCATTTTTGTGAAATTTTGGGCACACACATACCTACCTGTCACTAAAATCATGTTTTTTCGTACTCAGGGAGCCTCTCAAAACATTGTTTCCGGTGAAAACTCAATTTCAAAACTTTGACACACACCACACTCAGAGAGAGAGAGAGAGAAACCAAATGCCAACACAGTTCTGTTATATCAATAAGAGGATGAATTACAATGAATGGAAATGTAAATTTCAAGTTCAATCAATAGAGATCCCTATCAGCAATAAATACCTTTTAAGCTGTGTTATACTAACATAAAAGAAAAAAAACCTCAACTTTCTCGAAAAAGCAAATTTGATATTTCGGCGAATTTTCATTTTCATATGTGTTCAAAACACCAGTTTCGGAGATAATGTTTTCACATTCAGATGACCTCAAAACATGTATATCTGGCAATAAAACCCAATTTCTATAATCTGACGTGATCGCAATATTTCCTCTTGACCTAAGAGAAGAAATTAAAATATATTAAAAAATAGGGAAATCTAGTTCAAACATCCTTAGACAAATCATCCTGCTTAAGTTTTTTTTTTTTAAACCATGACTAAAGTTATGGCAACAAATTTTTTTAATCAAGAATTCTAGTAGCATTGGTAATATTTAATTGATATATCTGCCTTGAAACTACGTCAAAGATTGTAATTACCATACTGCGTCCTTTTTTTTTCCTTTTTATTTTTTCTTTAAATTTTTTTAACATGGTTTTCTGTTTAAAAAAAAACTTGTTTGCTTCTAAAACCCGCCGCTATAATAAAAAATACAATTACGAGTATAGAAACTAAAAAAAATATTTAAGTATATTTTGAAAAATATTTAATAATGTAAAAATCTATGACGTATTTACGATTTTGGAAAAAAAAAAGATAATGTGCCAAAAATTGAAAATGACGTATACTCTAGGCCAACAACCTTGTACGTATTTCACATTTTAAAATGACATCAAAATATACAAGAAATGGGACCACTATAACAAGAATTATGTAAACCAAGGATAAATTTAGTGCCTGCTCAAAAATACCACCAACAAGATAAATTCAATATTTTCTACGCAGAATGAAGAAAAACCGCAAGCGAATACTAGGTCAATGTGAAGTTTAATAGTGATTTCTCAATTGAATCGTGCCTAAAGGATAGATATTTTTGTGAATGTACCTACCATTTTATATATTATAATAAAAATAATAATAATAATTATTATTATTATTTTAGTATTGCGGTCGTGTCGATATTTCGAACTTATCATTGGAGTTATCATATATGTTTTGAGGTGCCAAAAAAAAAAAAAATCAATAAATGATTTCTATTGTGTTCGTTGTGTGTGTAAACAAAATAGCTGAGAATGGAAAGTCACCGGAAGCTCAAACTTGATATTCCGTTCAGGTACGAAGGTTTCAGTCAAAATCCACCAACCGAGTGTAATTTTTCAGAAAAGTGTAACTTTTAGAGGTATTTTTTTTTTTGGAATTTTCTAGAAAAGAGTTATATCTATTTTAAACTTGGAATGTTTACTGCACAGATATGAACCAATATGTTCTTTACAAACATTTTATTTTTATGTTACAAGAGTTCTGGGATCATTATGACTTGGCTTAAAATTTAAACTTCCATTATAGGGTTTTGCTAAGGTTATTACAGAGGGCGCTGCCGTACAAGTTTGGTAAATAATACAATCCACATAACGTTGTTACGCAGGCCCAACTAAATGCAAGTTTAAAATTTTCTTTGCTATCCCTATTTTAACCCCCTAGCAGCACAACCTTACTAAAATTATTAATTACAACTTCTCTAAACCCTACAGAATTGCAATTTTTTGGGAGTCCTTTAAATTAAACTATTTCAACCTGTCACCCTAGAAACGAATGTAAAGAAAAGTTATTAACTGAAATTGAGTAGCATTTGAGGTTTTGAACGTGACACACGTACTTTGTGTGCTCCGTATTTTTTCGTTAGTTTTAAAGGTCTTCTGTATCGGACAAATTTGAAATTTGGCATGTGGCAGCTTTAATAGGTTGTGGTTTTGTATGAAAAGTTTGAAGAAAATTCAACGAGAAGTTTCATTGCAATTAGTGAAAGAAGTTTTAATTTGTATTAGATTTTACCAGATATGAGTGAAAAAGTTAAGAATATTGTGGTAGTGGGAGGTGACCAAAGTAATGCTGACGTAACAGAAGGTAGTGTCGTAATGGTGGGGACACCAAAGACAATACACAGGTAAACATCGAATTATGTTTACAATCACTTATTGATAACAAACTTAGCAATGTTTTTTCTTCTTCTGACTGTGCTGCCCTCTGCTCGCAGATTATTTCATTACAAAAAGAAAATACTGAACTTAAAAGAGATTTGATTACTTTAAGACAGAATCAAATTGATTTAATGAATCAAATTGAACATTTAAGCAGAGAAACAAAATTATTAATATTTGGGCTGCCAGACAATCTAGCCTATGAAAGTGTAATACGTAAGTTAAATTGTATTATTGCAACTTAATAGAAAGAGGCAGTATTTCCTCAATTAAACGTCTTGGGGCCCCGTCCCAGTCTAAAAATAGACCACTATTAATTACTTTTTATTCGGCCAGGATGCCTAAATTAATGATGGAAAAATGTAAGTGTTTAAAAGGAAGTGGCATTTTTAATCGGCCTGAATTCTCTGCTGAACAACGAACTAAAAATCGCAGAGTGAATAAAACAGAAATTTGCATAGTGTTTGGAATTACAAATGAAAAAGCCAAACTAATAATTTTTCTGGTATGCATCAAACCTGAGTCCAATTTAGCTTCAGCTTTGGAGAAGATTGATACCTTGTATAAAGAAGTTGTTTTAAAATACGTTTTCAGCGATATCTTAATTTTGGGTGATTTCAACTGCCGGGTTGGAACACTCAATGTGGTGGAGGAAGAGGTGCTGCTAGGGACGGAGTTTGTCAGCGTAAGGGACAGTCAGGATGATTTTGTATCAAGCAGAGGGCAACAACTGGTCAACTACATGGAGGAAAATGCATTTGTTTTGTTGAACGGTCGAACACCAGGTGACTACTCTGCGCAAAACACATTTATCTCTACTAGAGGAAAAAGTGTGATTGATTTGGTGTGGTGCAGTGTAACTTCATTGCCATTAATTAGAAACCTAATAATATTAAAGACTGTTCTTTGTCCGATCACTTACCAGTATCAATTGAGTTGAATGATTTTTATGAACGATTGAGTGAGACTGAAGAGAAATATGAATGCAATATTCTTTGTTGGAATAATGGGTGTGTGGATGATTATAAAACATGCATGCAATGGTCTCCTAATGTTTGCTTTAATCCCGATATTTTTGATATTAATGATTTATATAATAATTTAATTAAGGCTATAACCTCAATATCTGAACAACTTGGTATGAAAAGGAAAATAACTTATGGAGGGAAAAAAAAGAAAGCTAAAAATGGTTGGTACGATAGGGATTGCAAATTGCTAAATATAATTTTCAGTATCTTTACAGGAAATGGCGCCGTGCAAAAAGATCTTTTGCGGAGTATATAGCAGCAAAGAATTATTATAAAAATTTGGTGAGGCTGAAAAAAGTTCAGTATCAAAAAGATATCCTCACTTCCCTCTCAAGTGTCCAAAACTCTGCTGGTTTCTGGGAAACTCTTAACAGGTTTCGAAAACGTAAAAATCCTGATAATGAAATAGGCATCAGTCAGTGGGAGCAACATTTTATTAATATTTATAAATTCACTTCACCAACTGAACTAGTTGTATTTAACGATGTTAGGCATCCATTTCTTGATGGAATCATCACATTCGAAGAGTTTAAAACTGTTATTAGTTCTTCAAAAAATAAAAAATCCCCTGGGATGGACCAGATATCTTATGAGTTTATAAAAAACCTTCCGGATAATTGGTTATATTTTATTTTAGCCCTGTATAATAAATTTTTTCATGATGAGAAGTTGCCGAATGAAATTTCAAAAATTATTATGACTATGCTGCACAAAAAAGGCCCTCGGAATGATCCTAACAATTACCGTGGCATCGCGCTATTGAGTTGCCTTCTCAAATTATTCACTAGTATCCTGGCAAGTAGAATTGTCACTTGGGCTGATGAAAACCGGATCATTCCTGAGTATCAGAATGGTTTTAGGCGAGGTCGCTCTTGTGAAGAGCATATTTTTACTCTCAGTGCCATCTCACAATTCTATCTGGGTAGAAATAGAGCCGCATACATTATTTTTATTGACCTGCAGAGAGCGTTTGACTCGATCAATCACTCTCTGTTATGGTCAAAGCTATTGGCTCTTGGTGTCAGCGGCAAGATCGTTAGGATTTTGGCTTTACTCTATCATTCCGCGCAAATGTATATTAGAGTCGGAGGCAAACTTTCAAAGAGTATACCCGTTACGGAGGGCGTATTGCAGGGGGAATCCCTCAGCCCTATTCTATTTTCACTTTTCCTGGCGGACGTAGACAACGTTTTTCGAAATAAAGGCTTAAGTGGACTCCAGATCGACAAAGTTAATGACGTTTTGGTTTTGGCATACGCGGACGTTCTAGCGGTTTTGGCTGACTCCCCATCGACGTCAGAAATAAACTCCGGGCTCTAGAAGAATATTGCAAATTAAATGGTTTGCGGATTAATGCGAAAAAGACAAAAATTTTGAAGGTTTGTAAAAGCTCCGGCCGCCGCGCAAGGAGAAAATTCTGGTACGAGGGGCAGGAAATCGAATGCGTGAATCAATATGTTTATCTTGGTGTCCCACTCGCAAGCTCCTCCTTATTCGCGCAGGCATCGAATTACATGACAAACAAAGCAAACATGGCCGTAAATTCTACATTATCACTCTTGTGTAAATGTAAAATGCCATCATGGGAAGCTCAAACTAGAATATATGAATCCTTAGTGAGAAGCGTGCTCATGTACTGCGCCTCGGTGTGGGGTCTGCGCTATATTCAAAACTTAAACAGAGTCCAGGCATCCTACTTTAAAAGGCTGTTAGGGGTTGTCCGCTCGACACCGGCTTTTGCTGTTAGGCTGGAAACAGGGAATTATTCGATGGAGAGAGATGTGCTGAAGGCAGTTCTGCTGTGGTTGAGACATCTGGAAAGCATGGACAACACAAGACTGCCAAAAATATGTTTCAGAAAGCTAATAGAAATTCACAACCGCGCGGGCTGTGAAACAAAATACAATTGGGTATCTCAGGCTGCGGAGCTCTTTAATATCACTGGTTGCTCCCAACTCATAGACCTGAATTGTCTGGAGTCACTCACAAAGAGTAAAATCTTGTCAGTTGTTAAGGTAGCAGAATCTTATTTAAGAGGAAAAGACCTGGAACTTCTCTCGCAGTCTGGTTTCAGTCAGTTTTATAGTGGCGGCATGTTGAATGAGGGCCCTCAACCATATTTTTTATTAGACGTTTCATTCAGGATAATACGTCTATTCGCTCAAATAAGGCTGGCCGGTAAACCATAATGAAATTCTCAACGAAAAGAAATAGTGTGATAATTATCTGTGATCGCAAATGTCCCGCTTGCGAACTTGATGCCCTGGAGGATGTAGTGCATCTACTACTGCAATGCCCTAAATATAATGAATACAGAAAGCTACTTTCTGCCCCACTGACCGGTCAAAACTGTGAAAAAATCAAAATAATCTTAACCAGACCAAATAAACAAGATGTCTGTAGATTGTACAATATATTTTCTGGCATACTTACTTTAAGCGACCAGCATGTGGGTGAACAGAATGTATGAGGTATTATGTATGGCTGGTGCAATGAATGACTGATAGTTGTAAAAATAATATGCATTCCACAATATCACAATTATATGAAGTAAATCCTTTTGTAAATACTTTTTTGTAAATCAATTATAAGTTTTTCCTTTTGTAACTGATAAATGCTTATTAATGTTTAAGTTTAGAATGAAATTGATGTTATTATTTTCAATAATATTTTCAATGCAATAGTATGCTTATAAATACTACTCTTGTAACCAGCGGTAGCTGAATACAATAAATAAATATTAACTGAAATTTTAATGTTTGCAGTTATGTGAGTGTTTCACAGCAGATTTTTTTTTTTCTCTTACTGCTATATCCCTATAATTCGAAAACAGAATTACAGAATATTTCGTTTAGATGCTATTACATATTTCTTCAGTCGCTATCAGAGATCCGACGACTAAATTTTTGAATTTTTCCCGTTTTCGTTACGCTTGTTACATGCATTATAATCATATAGGTCTGTCTGTTCCTTGATTTAAAATCTTTTTCCGGAGAAATTATTCATTTTAGGGGGATTTGTGAAAAGATTGATGATATTAGGCTTCCTCTAATTTACTATTTCAATGTATTTTACGATTCGAATCAGCAGATAATATTAATAAGTATGAAATGTATTGCCCAAATTCCGAGTTTGGTGAAATTCTATTGATCGGAAGGTTTTTTCATTACTGAAAAGTTTTTTCGTTTTTCTCGACGAAGACACTTGGGTTTCTTTAAACTTGTGAATTCACTATATATATATATTAATATTAGAGGTATTGCTTCACCTCAGCAAGAGAGAGGTAGAGAGAGAGCTTTCAATTTTGCTTGATAGCTTTCACCCAAGAAAATTGATTTTAAATCATATTCTGGAGGAATTGGTAGGAATTCAAGCTTCTCTGAGAAGTGTCTTTTTACTATAGCTGAGATTTTTCGTGTATATTATGCTGAAGCCAATTAAATATTTAATAAAATTAAGTTTTTAAGACAATTTGCCAATTTGTATTATGTAAATTGGGATTAAAGGAAGTCATGTTAATGTTTCATAATGATTTTTTTTGAAAGGTACTTTTATTTAGGATTTTACAATTACAAAAAATTATTCATTTAAATAATAAGAGAAAGTAAAAAGTGGATGAAGTGATGTATAGTGGCCCAGCAATAGGCCATTAACTGTCTTGGAGGACACGGGGTCAATGACGTTTCGGTCATCTTTCTGGGTAACCTGTGCATCAGTATGAAATCAAGAAGTGGGTGAGGAATTAGAATGGAAGAAATTCATTACGTCAGGATGATTAATGAAAGGTTGTGTTGTGAATGAAAGGATTTTTGAGATCGGAGAGGTTTGTATTACTGAAGACAGGATAAGACATACGACGATGGATTATTGAACCGAGAGTGCTTGAATTTATTGATGTTTCAAATAAAAATCACAGCTAGAAAGCAATAAATACTGCAGTTTTTACTTTCTCTTACTCCTAGAAAGAGGAAGCATTGTAATCGTGTCAATTTTCGATATCGAGATCTCAACGGAAATACAGGTTCTGAGTTCTCCTGAGTCCAAAAAAGTGGTTTAAGAAAGAGGTCTATGCAAGTGTGTCTGTTAACAGCACAGCTCAAAAACGAAAAATCGCAGAAAGTTGAAACTTGATAATCCGTTTGGGTATCGCCATGGGATGCGACAGTACGTTATCTGTCAAAATTCCTTAATCGGAAGTACCACTTTACTAAATAGTTTTTTCACTTTTTTGCAATATTCTCTAAAACGGTTCCAACAATTTTCTTGAAACTAAGTATGTGAACAACACATATAAAGAATATGACATTAAGGAAGTAAGAAGGCATGAAATCACACTGTGATAATTCTGTATATAGAATAATTATTTAATCTGAATATCCTTCAGAAGAAGGACTGAAAAACTGAAGAACTCGCGCATCCAGTGATGATTTGGAGAAAAGAAGATAGGTGATAAATTTAGACAATTCTAATTGAGCGGAGAGAAGAGAATGATATTTTTGGCTACGAGGTAGCTCTATTGGAGTCCATGCCTGGGAATTATAGATAAATGATCAGAACCAGCATGAACCCTCAGTTCGAGTCCTTAATTCAAGAAATATATATATATATTGTACAGGATTAGAAATGGGGAGAGGATGGCCAAAACATTCATGTGAAGTTTTTTTTTTTAAATTTATCAACTGTATATAAACTGTTGATAAGTCTAATGGCTTACCACACTCTTATCAACGCTTGCTCAAGTAAGATCAACGTCGCTATTCCTGCTTACCTGATTTGATTCGACCATACTTAACTCTCAGAATTGTCTACATAAGAAATGTCCGAGATTCATCATTAGTTCATCAGTTTGCGTCAGCATATATCCCGTTATACAGCAATGTCTACTCCCGCCGGGTCAATTACAGCATCGTCTCCCTAAGTCTTAATGTAAATTTTATAAATTAATACTTAATTACAATGCAGAACAAAGTAGTTCTGCATAGTTATATATTGCACTCCTCTTTTCGTTCACTAATCGACCAAGTATTTCCATTACATTAATCATTCGCAAACAATGAAAATTATATTTTTAATTGAATTAACTTTTAATTAAAAAAAAAATACACATATATTCTGCCTAATCCTTCTTAATTTTCTTTTTTTACAAACTAATAATATATTATTACCATTAAAGTGAAAGTAAAAAATACTTACATATTACTTATTAGGTTTTACTTTTTATTTAACATAATCAAGTTTGATAATCAAGGTAGCATTTCTGAATTTGAATACTTGGTCAACTGGTTGGTTAGCCATTTGCCAACCGGTCAACAACTAGGAACTATACTTCCAACGAAGATTAAAACAAAACAAAAAATATCAGTTGTTGGTGGTTCGTTCCGCAGAGCTGGAAATCATCAGGGATATTTTCCATGATAGCCTGCTTCTTTTTGTGATCATCGACCGCTTTAGGGCGTTCGCCCATCATCAGGACGCATTTGTCAAACACATAGAGCAAATCTATGTTAATCACACTGTTTGACAAACGCATCCTGATGATGGGCGAACGCCCGAAACCGATCGATGACCACAAAAAGAAGCAGGCTATCACGGAAAATATGTCTGATACAAAAGATATTAGAAAAAGAATCTGGTGTGTAACACTCATACGGCTTACTCTTACAATAAAACTTGTAGTTTTGACTGAGAAATTTTCTTGAAAGCCGAAACTCTCACTTAAGGAAAATGTTTAAGAAAAAACACTTTATCACTACTTCCAAATAACGGCACATTTGTTACTGTGCTCTGACTTTGTATGGCATCAAAATGGTATTTCCAAATAACACTTTCGAGAGAAGTCTGATGTTAGTGCTTCTCAAGAACACGCTAAAATCAACTTCCCCATAGAACAATATCTTTAAGGATAGGGTAAGTACAAATTTTGGAAAATTTAGGAAAACTGTTGAGATGTTTTGAGAAATTGACAATATTGCTTCAAACTTGATATTTTTACCAAATTTTAGTTGCTCTAAATTACATACAAGAGGGAACCTAAATTTTAATAAACTTTTACTCTTGAGTGTACTTCTCTCACTTCATACTTCCTCGGAAAAAGTTTGGAATAAAAATAATAATAGGTCGATATACGTTCAGTTAATAAACTAAATTTAAAGACACTCGATAGAGTTATTATTAAGAAAATCCCAGAAAAATAAAAATAAAAAACTGTTAGTAAATTCTGAAAAATATTTCAAATAAAAGTCATAGACATACCTTTATGTAAAAAGTTTAGAGAAAATCGTTATAGTATCTGTTTCGATAAAAATCTCACAAAACTGTAAAAAAAAAACAAAAACGATTTAGTAAAATAGTTTCGGTTCACCGATTTTAGCCGACACCTTATTGTCGGGTCTCTTACTGTCACTTAAACGAAATACCAAGTGTGGAAGTTTATGCAATTTTCCGTTTTTGAAATGCCACATAGACCAACATCTAAAAACTACTTTTTCGCACCCGGGAGCCCTTCAAAACATATATTCCGGAAAAACTCAATTTCGAAAATTTGATACGATTTCAATACTAAAATAACAGTCATACAAAACTAATAAAGGGAAATATTTTTAATCTAGAAAAATCTATAATCATAATTATTTTATCTACGAGGCATGTCCAGTAAGTAAGTGTACTGAAGTTTTGTAGGTTACAAAAATTTTTATTTGAACAAAAAAATTACCTGGTACATTAGTACATATGTAAGCTATTTTTCGACATAGTCACCATTCCTCTCAATGCAGGTGGTGAACCGGTGTATTAATTTTTTGATGCCTTCCTCGAAGTAGTTTCCCGCCAACCCCTTCGTCCATTTCTCCACCTCCCCTTCACCTCCTCGTCGGTTGAAAACCTTTTTCTACCCATGTGCAGCTTCAGGGAGGTAAAGAGATAGTAATCTGAAGGTGCTAGAGGTCAGGGGAATGCGCGGAATGGTTCAGGACATCCCATTTAAACGAGGCAAGCAGTGTGTGGTCTGGCATTGTCGTGCAGCAGGCAGACTCCCTTTGTCAGCATGCCTCTCCTTTTGTTCTGAATCGCCCTCCGCAATTTTTTTAGGGTCTCACAATATCTTGCAGAGTTGATGGTCTCCCCTTGTGGCATATATTCAATTAAAATTATGCCTTGACAGTCACAAAACACGGATGCCATGATTTTTTTGGCTGAAATTGTGGTTTTGAACTTTTTTGGCGGAAGGTGAAGAGATGTGACGCCACTGTTGAGACTGCCTTTTGGTTTCAGGTATGTAGTGTGCAACCCAAGTTTCATCTCCATAATGATGGAGCGGAGAAATTCATCTCCATGGAGTTTGTAGCGTCTCAAAAACTCTTGCCCGACCTTGAATATTTCACACTTGGCGGGAGATTGGATTGACATTTTTCACGAAACGTATTGTCGCGTCGACAGTTCTCAACGTACTGACCTCGAACCGGTCTCGTTGCGGAGGGGAGGAATCAGGCTACACGACAGTGTAGCCAACATGTCGAAAACAAAATCCCTCCGGCCGTGAGAGCCTCAGTACACTTACTTACTGGACATGCCTCGTATGTTGTAAGCTAACAATGAAGTGGCCGAAAAGGTCACAAGTTTGGTTATGTTTTTGAGATGTACTATCCACTCACAACAAGTTGCATACAAGATGAAACTGTAAGTGTTTCTTCTATTCTCCCCAATACCCTAAAATATTTAAAAATTAATTGTTCCTGTTGAAACATGTTTCTTGGCCAACAAAATCAAGGAATCTTGAAGTAGATGTGATTTTTTAATTTTTTTGTTATGTTAATCACCGAAGTAATAGAATAGCGAATTTATTTCACCATCTCTTTATATACAGCTTTATGCAGAAGTAAAGCGCAACATCAACCTATACTTTCCCCATTCCATATTTACATCTCCTCAAGTAGATCCTATATCATCTAAACAGCATTCATAAATTGTTGTATGTCCGCCTGTCTGTTTGTCAGATGACGCAAAATCAGCCATCTCGCAAAATCGAATGAAGAAGATTTATTGATTAGGCTTGATTGTTAGACTTGAAACTGCTTCCATTCATTCCTGAACTAACTTTTGCTTCATTTGCCTAAAAAGCTCACTAATATTTTAAGGGAACGTGAATGAACGCCCAAGTGCATTCCTTGGTGTATCGCTAAACGGTCTTAGATTTAGATCGGGTTTATGATGCATAATTCGAGCTCACCGCAAGAATAACCCTAATGAGAGACCATTTGTTAAGCCAGATACTACAAAGAAATTTATTATGTTATTTATCTGTTATTATGTTATTTTAAGTAATTACGATTTTTTCTTTTATTGCGAATTGAACGGTTTATGATTTGATGCGAAAGAAGCATCAAAGTTGTCTACAAGTCCAGCTCACAATTTATTTCCTCTGGCTTACTTAAAAGTAGGAAGTAAAATTGTGGAAACACTGAAACTATCGGAAGAAATTTGGCAAATAATAGACAAAGGATCAGACAACAAAAAATTTTTTCCTAATATTTCTATCAGGCAAATAATTAATTAAAGTTACAGCTTTAAACAAACCACATACTATCCAATCATGAACATATGAAAGAATACCTATTCCGTATCAAAATTGTTAGTGACCCCACTGTGATAATATTTCAAATCACATTATACAATACTATAAATTCCTTGAAGATGTAATGACATGGCAAAGTCATTGACATCGGCAAAGTACACCAAAGAAATAATTTACAACTAGTGGTTCCAGCCAGCCGCTATCTTAACAAAGGGACACTGTTGGCCGCCGACAGCCGCGGTCAACCAAACAAGCAACAAAGCCTTTTCATCAATTCTCACATCAAAAGGCAGGCACCGCGATAAGTATGACCACTAAATAAGGTCAGAAGACTACGAAGGTCGCACAAGGCCGCACACTAAGACAGATATCTTGGTGTGAGTGTGAACAACAGTATATAAAAACCCTATGATATACGACGAGAGGATCATTATATCATCTACGTCCAAACTATACACGAGCGTCAATTCACAGTTATATTCAAACTTATCATTCTCGTAGTTCGTTGTTTTAACCATTCTAAATTATCATCTTCTATTTATTATTAAGTATTTTATTATAGTTATTAGTTACCATTTATCACGTTTAAATTATTGTTAAAATACAGTTTATTTTTATATAAAAAACCGTTTAATAATTCGAGCACTAACTTCCAAATCTCTCAAACTAACTTCCGCCCTCTTCAAGACATCTGCTACTCCAGGAATCACACATCAAACGATTCCATTACATCTAATATCTGATTCCATTACAAAGACATCCGACAACCTCTTTTATTGAAAAGTCTAATAACTGGAACACGATGACCATCAGATCACAAATCATTAATAGAAGAATTACCACTTGCTCCTACTACCTATCAAGACTGAGTTTAACTAAAGTAAATTTTTACTTTTTTTTGTTTTGTGTAGGTGACTTAATTGTATACTATTACTTTTTATTTCTTCTCATATCTCTTCTCAACACTATATATCTTTTTTATTCTCATGGGTCTTGCAACTTTAGTTTTGTCCTTTCTTTATTCTTTAATATGTTTTAATATATTTTTAAACAAAAATCTAATTATTTAAAATGCTGTAATAACTGATAAAGACCACATGTAATATCTTTGTACGGAACATGTGGTCCTCATTAAGGTTACTCTTCGGGATGGAAAAATACACGCTCACCAATTCCCAAAAATAGTTATTTCGAATTCATGGAACATCAAAATATGTTATTACCAGTGGAAACTCAATATTTCGAAAATCTGGCATGATCGCAATATTCCCTCTCAAGCATTAAGAGCAAAATAAAGGACAAAGTAAAAAAACGAAAACTTTATCCTATCAATTTTTGTCAAAGAACAAAAGATGCAAATTTCATTTTAAATCGATTTTATTTTTCTTTGTATGATGCTGGTTTTATGATGCATTGTCACCATTATGGAAAACTAATGTAATCTGACTGGCAGACAGAAGTGCAATCAGATTGTAATATTCTTCCATAAGAACGACGGTGAACTATGCATCATAAACACGATTTAAATCTAACACTATTCAACAATACACCACTGAATATACTTGATTATTCCCTTAAAATATTAAAGAGTTGTTTTAGTCCAATGAAGCAAAAACTGCTCCAAGTGTGAATGGAAGCAACTTCACTCTAAATGGCACAAAAATTCGAAAAGAACAGACAGATTTATTGTTTAATGATTACGTTAATCTCACAGTCCATAATCATTTAAACTATTTATTTATTTAATTCTAGAAAACACTTGAATGATTATTTACTAATATTGTTTGGATTAATCTTAAATGAGCATGGAAATTTTTTTTCTGTCTCTCTGACTAAGTACTCATATTTACATTAACCATTAATCTGTTTAAACATACTTATAATATTATTAATTGGTTCTTGAAATGATAAGAATAAAATTTATTGAATCTGAAGCGTTTCTTAAACACTCCAAGGCTTGACCTATATATTCATTAATTACTGCAACAACAGAAACGCATAGTGTTTTGTATACCTCTTGCACATTTAACAGCCTATATTATTATGTTTAATATCAGAAAAAAAAACTGTAAGACTTTGGAAAGAAATTGAGGTAACTTAATTCCCACTTCTGAAAATGCGGCGTGAGTTAGTGAAAAGGCTCGACCTCTCTTGTAAACATATATTTCCATTACCAATACTTACAAGAGCCTTTGTGAAGATAGAATTCTGCTTAGACTTAATTTCAGATCCAAGCCATAATCTGAATGTGACTCTTGATTTGTGAGTTATACTGGACAATTTAAATATGATATGCTTGAATGTCTCATCCCTTGCAATCGTAACGACATTTCACTCAACTGAAAACTGTGTAAATATGCCCCGCTGACATGGTATGACCGGTTCCAAACAAAACGGAAACAAACGTTACTACACATCTTCGAAACATTATTATAAAGCTCAGGACCTATTGTTTCCTTCTATATTTCATAAAGATAACTTCTGGTGCTTCCAGTAAACAGTTCTTTTCGTAAGTCAATTGAAGAACAAAGCAAAAACCAAACAAACGGAGAGAAAATAATATTTTCCCAATATCAGCCCAATTTATATCCTAAAATCAAATGTATAAACATGAAACAGTTTTGCTTATTTAATTTAATTAGACGAAAGAGGACTAGCCACTACGTCAGAGATATTAGCGCTTTCTGCGGGTATTCCAGCTGCAAGAACTATAACAGTAACTCTGTAAAACAAAGCTAGTTCACACTTACTACTCACAGAACACATTATTGACAACATATTCTATATACAAACACTGAAGCATAAAGGAGCCACAAAAATATTTTAGATGGCAGTGGATTTTGCCTTTGTTACCTTCGAAACCTAATTAGTTAAACTCTTTCGTAAATTATAAACAACAAAACGCTTTCATATTAGTTCCCAACTTGAAGAAAATTTGGTGTGAAACACCCACTCGACTTTCCCTTGCTTGTTAATACAATTATATATAAATGACAAATTTCCTTTAAACTTTAAATTTACCTCTGTTGTCCTAATATAAGTATAGACGTGACGGAGGGACTAGTACCAACGTACTGTGAACAGCACGCCAATAACCCAGAACCAACCCTATATATTTGAACTTTAACATTCCAACTTGAATTGGTTCTGATAATCAACAGAATCCCTAAACTATCTAAAATCAATTTAAAAAAAAAAATCTGGTGTGAAACACTCACACAACTTTCTCTTACTCCAGTTCTCTAAATGATAATTCACAAATTTTATAGTTTGTGTACCAAATTCAATGAAATTCGTCGAAAACTGAAAAAACTGTTCAGTAAAAGCGCCCTTCCGGTTTACTAATTTTCTTGAAACTGAATTTCAGCCATCTATTTATTTCTAATTAATTATGTTTGGATGATAGAATTGTATAATCAACTATGATAGCACTTTAGAGAAAAACATAAACCCACCCCTCCCCTAAAAGTGCCCTTAAAAGAATTTTCCCAAAGAAATGTTTTAAATAAAAGATGTAGATCTTTGCATGTTTAATTTATATCAGAAGTTTCAAAAAAATCGTCGAAGCCATTTTTGAGAAAATTGCGAAAAAGAGAATAAATCATTTAATAAAGTGGTAAAGTAAACGCACTTCCGGTTATCCAATTTTTTTTCAAACTCGGAATTTCAACAACATATTTAATTCTAATTAACATTATTTAGATGACAGAATTGTCTAATAAACTGAAATAGCACTTTACATGGAAACCTAACTCCACCTCTCCCCCAAAAGTGCCCTTCATTGCATTTTCCCAGAGAAATGTTTCAAATAAAAGTTGTAGCTCTTTGAATATGTGGTTGATATTTCAAGTTTAAAGAAAATCGTCGGAGCCATTTTTGAGAAAATCGCAAAAAAGTAAAAAATACAACTAGTAAAGTAGTACTTCCCGGTTGTGGAATTTTTACAGATAACCTACAGTCAGATCCCATGGTGACCTCTAAACGGAATATCAAATTTCAACTTTCTTCGATTTTTCGTTTTTCAGCTATGCTGTTCACATACATACATACATACACAAACACCACACACACACACACCACACACACACACACACACACACACACACACACACACACACAGACCATTTGCTAAAAACCACTTTTTGGACTCAGGGGACCTCAAACGGATATATCCGGTGAAAACTCGACATCGAAAATTTGACACGATTACAATACTTCCTTTTACTAGGAGTAAGAGAAAGTAAAAATGTTTGAAATAGAAGTGATAGGGGTATATCTTGTGCAGTGAGCATTACAAGTTCATAGAATATCGTTAGCCGTATTGGAGAAAATTCCAAAAAATTCAAAATCTATTTGGTCAAATCGCACTTCCGGTTAACCGATTTTCTGCAAATATGGAATTGTAGTCATCCTTCCAGTTTATATTAATATTATAGAGCTAGCAGAACCATACATTGTAGTAAAGTGATAGTTTAGAAGAAAGCTTATAGGTTATTATCTCAGAAACCCCCAAAAATCAATTATCCTGGCAAAAAGTATCAAATAAAAGTGATAGGTATTTATATGTGTAGATGGTATACGAAGTTTTAAAGAAAGTCATTGGAGCCGTCTTTAAGAAATTTGCAAACAACTAAAGAAAACAAAACACCAGTAAAGTTGCACATCCGGCTGGGGGATTACACTGCCATTCGTGTTAGATGCGGTAGTAGTACCTACACCGAATACCAAATTTGAGCTTGCTGCGAGATATTTGGTTCACAATATGTGTATGTATGTGTGTCATGGTGTGTTTTGTGAATGTATATCGCAATACTTCCTCTTACCAGGAGTAACAGGAAGAGGAATTGAAAAAGCATTGTAAGGAAATATAGGAGTTATTGATTTGTACTTTCTTCAAAAATTCCAGAATTAAAACTGTTAATTCATATTATTGTGAACTTAATTCTACAAAATAACAACTTTTATCATCTTTTTTTCAACTTCTATACCTTTTTACTTGCTCTTACTCCCAGTAAGAGGAAGTATTGTAACCATGTCAAATTTTCGATATCGAGTTTTCACCGGAAATACACGTTTTGAGGTCCCCTGAGTCCAAAAACGTGGTTTTTAGAAAATGGTCTGTGTATGTAAACAGCATAGCTCAAAAAAACCGCAGAAATTTCAATCTTGATATTCCGTTTAGGTATCACCAAGAGATTCGATGTTATTTGTCAAAATTCCTCAACTGAAACATTACTAGAATTCCAAGTTTAAAAAAAAATTGATTAACCTGCGGTGCAATTTTTTTTTTTTTTTACAAAATTTATTGATAAAGGTTTCAATTTTTTTAAACATGGTTACTAACTTCACATACCGACACCTTTCACTTTTGTTTGTAACATTTTTACAGGGAAAATTTGAATTTAGCGTGATATTGGTGGAATATGTTTGATTTTCCTTTAATAAAATGCCTCATTAGTACAATGTTATCTGGTTGATAGGAACAAGGGAAATTATAAATATATTTTAGTAAAAATTCCCAGTTACAAGAAAATAAGTCACTCAGATCCGTGAGAATTTTAATAAGAGCAAGTCAAGGGAATGTTTCACACCAGATTTTTTCAAGCGCAATAGAATGATAGATCTATTTTCTGCAAATATTGTGAAGAAGGACTTCAGGGCTGCTTAGGGGTATGATCATGAAGGCTTAAACAATTACTTTAAAACTCCTTTTTGGCTTTTATTATTGTTTCATATTTTATTCGGGTAAGTAAAAGTAAATAATAAATACTCAAGTAAAATATAAGAAATCTGTAAGAAGATAAGAAAAAAAACAAAGCTTAAAAATATTCTTAATTACTATTACATCACGTCTAGAAAGATTTTCCATAATTTGTTATAAACGCAACGTAGAATGATTTGTTTTTATTTAAAACAATTATAGTCGGAATGCTTTATACCGTGTTTAACGTATTCTAAATTATAATAGAAATTGATAATTTTTTAAATAAAAATAAATAAATCCCTTATTATCTATCACGTAGGGGTATATTAAATGGTGACATCACCACTAATAAATATAAAAAAAAGTATATAACTTTGACCATAATTTTTTACATCATTTATGGATTTATGTGCAATAAACAGAATATCTAAAATAAACAATTATTATAAAATACAAATACACTAATGGATGTTCATTAATATTACATCATTGCTATTAAGGATTTAAAAAAAAAATATTTGTTTTAGCCAATAAAAATTACAAAGGAATTTTTCGTACTTAAATACTTTAAAGTGATTCCTTCCAAATGCAGATACTTCTTCTTTGACCAGCCAGTTTGTGTGAATACGACTGCATCAGACAACTGCATAAAACTAGCATAAATAAAAATCTGGTGTGAAACACTCACACAAATTTCTTTTACTGCAGTTAATACAAGTGAAAAATGTCAATAAATTTTCTTTACTCTGCAAGCCCTAATATAGAGGTGGTGGGAGTACATGTTGTTTGTTTAATATACCATTGGCAGGTTGTACTGGAATGTATCGTCTAGAACAACGGTCCTCAACCGGCCCTGTGGCCCAGAATATACTGAAGTAGTCACAAATTATCACGGAAATGTGGGGACCTCGGCACAAGACTATGGGATGCAGATGAAAGCAAAGTGTGCACAAAATATATGTAAATGAGTCACTCAGAGGCAAATAATAGAAAAATAGTTTAAAATAAATGCAGGAAGTTCGAAATAACAAAGCCTTAAAGAAGTAATAAGGAATATAGGAAACGTTACAAACTACTATTTGAAAGACTGAAAACCTAGAAATATTTCCTTCAACAAATCCAGCTACCTAGCACCGACATATAATCTCTCCCTTGAACAGGAGAAGCGCTTACATTTGTTACAAAATTAATTAGTAATGTGTCTTATGACATTACCTCTGATCGGAGAGAAAACAAAAAGCACTGCAAGGTATGCGATGAGGGCGACACGATATTTCTCATATTACGCAATATATATTAAAATTTTTTGATCAACTCAATAATATTGCCCATCCTTTAATCTGCCCATCTTTAACACATGTTCAATATTTCACAATAATATTGACCGTCTAGGATCGCTTCAATGAAGCATTGAGGTTACCTTACGGTTAAGGTTGTTTTAGTTAGAAAAATTTAAAGCTTATTAAGATTAATAATTGATAGTTTTGAATAATTAAGTTAAAACAGTGAAATAAATATTAAACTTAAACTATAGGAAAGAACTTTTACATTACTTAACTATTATTGATACCATTTATATGAACATAGACTAAATGAAGGAGGCACTGCATATTTACTTTATCTCACTAGTGAATAAAAAAAATTGTACTGCACTAGTGAGATAAAGTACTACTAGCTAATGTTTTTAGTTTAATAAAGTTTACATTATTAAACGTTTGCAGAAAAAGTATTTTTACACTCTCGTTCAGTTGTCACACTTGCTGCATTCGTTTAGTCAATATGTGAACTCGAGTGTAAAAAAGAGGTACTTTACACCAGATAAATAAGTATTACTTCTGTAAATATGATAAACAAGTATTATTTATGTAAATATGATAAATAAGCATTACTTCTGTAAATATCTATTATATATGTGCATTGTAAAGATTGTATGGAATGTGTGGTTTAATTCACAACATGTTTGAGAGGGTCCTGAGCAGCGGGAGAAAAAGCAAGCGGGAGCTACACCGGGAAACCTCGCGTGAACTTTCCGCGAGCGTTCAGGAAAAGGAGGCCATAAGAAGAAGAAAACAATACCAAAAGAAAAAACTGGAAAAAGGTTGAGAAAATAGTGCCAACAACATTTTAAACCTAACGTCTAACGTCTAATACTACACAGACACCTAAAATCAAGTTGTTTTTTAAAAACGTTCCAAATAAAAGTTATGGGAAAAAAGATGCGCTAATTATAATTCTAAGTTACAGAATAGCGAGCAATTTCAAGGAAACGCTAAAATACAAAAAAAATAAAATTGAAATAAAAAAAAAACACTTATTTTATGAAATAGTATTTCCGATTTTCTTCGAATATGCAATTCTGGCTTTCAACATATCTTATTACCACCATGCAATTTACTGAATTACACTTTAGAGGAAAGTTAAGGTTGTAGCTCCCACAGAACTCTACAGAAATCAATTTCTCAGATAAAATGTTTTAAATGAAAGAGATAAAGATACATAACAGAAATAATATATGAATTTTAAAGAACAGCGTTGGAGCTATTTTCGTTAATATTGCGAATTCACGAAAAAAAAAAAAAATTTGATCTGACGATTTTCTCTTGCTGTAGTTTACCAAATTGTAATTGACAAATTCTTATAAAACTTATAATTTTTACTTAATGATTGCCTTCAGTTTTATATTAATGGGAGAGTCTAAACTTAATAAAATGACTTTTTTGAAGAAAGCATTAGCCTCTTCCTACTCCCCACACCAAATTTCTTTAAATAAATTTCTGGAAACAAAGTTACAAACAAAAGTGATAGATCTCTATATTCATAATTAGTGTATAAATTTAATGAAATTCGTTGGTACTTCAATGGAGAAAAACCACGAAAACTAAAAAAAAGGGTCAGTAAAAACGTACTTCCGGTTTACTGATCTTCTTAAAACTCGAAATTATTATTATTATTGGCGACATATTTAATTCTATTTAATGTTAATTAGATGAAACAATTATATAATATATTAAAATTTATTTATTACATTTAAAGGAAAAACATTCAGTAAAATGGTACTTCCAATTGAAGGATTTTGCCCGAAATCTTCGTGTCTGATGAGTGGTAGTACCTAAAAGGAATACCAAGTTTGAGCTCCCTGCGAATTTTCTTTTTGAGATATTCTGTTCACCCCCACCCACCCACGTGTCGTGTGACTGATACCAAAACTGTATATAAAGTTGGAGCTCGGGGATTTTTTTTTTGAGATATTTTTTTCATACATACCCCCATTGACCATTTTGATAGTAAGGGCCTCAATATATGTATTTCCAATGAAAACTTAATTTCGAAAATTTGACACGGTCGCAATACTTCCTCTTACAGAAGTAAGAAAAATAAAAATAGAACAATCTCTTTCTATTAATACTACCTAAATCAATAATTTAGAAATTATATTTATGAATCCAACATTTTTTTTTTGGGTCAAGCTTCCTCCTCTATTGTTATTGATTGTTTATTAATTCTATTGCTCGGCTATTGTCTGCATGATAAATCAATTATGTAAACAGTTTATTTTTTTTTAAAAAGAACTGCATTTCCGATAGTGGACAGGAAATTGACTTAAACCATTTCTTAAGTTTTACTATTTTAGGAAGTTATTAAAACTTGAGTATTATATAGCATCCTAATAAATGCTGCTATTAGCTAACGACATTATTCTTCTCAGTAACTTCTGACAAGATGCACAGAAGAAACTCAGGATACTAGATAAGTATTTTTGTCAAATATTTCTGAGACTAATCCACATAAGTCAAAGGTTGTTGTGGTGATTAGTTCCGCAGAGCTGGAAAGCATCAGAGACATTTTCCGTGGTAGCCTGCTTCATTTTGTGGTCATCGACCGGTTTCGGGCGTTCGCCCATCTTCAGGATGCGTTTTTCAGACAGTGTGACAACACAGACTTGCACAGAGCAATCTTAGTTTACACACTCGTTTTTAATCCAGATTTTCTGTGCTTGGATAATTGTTTTTCGTGCTGCGGGTGTGTTAGTTTTTATGTAAGTCGTGTGTATGTGTGCAAGGTTGCGTATTTAGGTGTAACCTTGCGACTTAGACATTGTTTGTTAAAATAAATATTGGCTTTTATATTATAGATTTTTGAGGTTAAATTGTAAAAATTGTTAAAATACTTAGCCTCAATGCTCCATAGTTGTTGTGGTGGTTAGTTCCGTAGAGCTGGAAAGCATCAGAGACATTTTCCGTCTTAGCCTGCTTCATTTGTGTGTAAACTAAGTTTGCTCTGTGCAAGTCTGTGTTGTCACACTATCTGAAAAAAGCATCCTGAAGATGGGCGAACGCCCGAAACCGGTCGATGACCACAAAATGAAGCAGGCTACCACGGAAAATGTCGCTGATAAGTCAAAGGTATTTCACAAGTCGCCTAGGATGAAGCAGGAAAAATTGGAGTGCACTTAAAGGTACCTATCTTCTTCAGGTAGTATTAGACAAGCGTCAGAGCATTTCATTCAAAGGTCCTCAGTAGTAAACGCTAAGGTAATGGAAATTTTAAGAAACGACAAGAGTGACAAATGGGGAACGAAAAATCGTTCTATCGATGCAAAGGTGTCTTAAACTTTTAGCAGCCAATATTTGGAGTTTACGATACATTGAAGCAATCTATTTCCATGGCCCACAAGTATACCCAATTAGGTGGTGCGTTTGGAAATTGGGATGTGCTCTGAGTCTACAAATACTCCAAAAAGCTTTAAATTTCTAGACGAACCTCATTCTGCTACCCAATTTCTACCAAGACAATGCTTTGAGAGGCTTAGGCAAATGGATTCAATCTCAGAAAAGCCAGACTTTAACTTCAACTAGATAGCTTAAGTGAAGTCACTAGTGGCAAGTCTTGAATCTTGAATGTGAGAATATTTTCACGTTTATTTTCAAATGGCCTTATTGGACGAAAACAAGATATCCCCCCAAAAAAAAAAAAATAATTCACAGACGTCAATAGACCCTGAACTCAACCAGCCACCCTATCTACAGGACAATCTGTAGCTTTCAATATCAACGAGCTAGAAAACTATTTAATTTACGAGATCCAAGAAAAAAAACTATAGTAGATAGTAAGTCGTCTCGGAGTATCAAACCGAACATCAATCAATCTGTACCTCAAAATTACTGTACTCAACCTTCAAGAAAATAAAATATGCCCTATCTGCATTTCATAACCAACAGACTCCATCATCCTCTTCTGGAGTGTCCAAAACTCAACGATCCCAGCTAGACATATTTACAACCAAACATACAAGATACTTACCCACAACTAAATACTGAAAATGTTCTGATAATTGATAATATCGATAAAGTTAACCAATATTTATCTAGTTTGTCTGCTTAGAAAATATTGTTACAAATTTAGGTTAAATTTGAATTTATTAATAACAAATAATGACTACAAGGTTGTAAATTATTTGCTACTTGTATGATAATTAACTTATTTATTATCATTAACACTTTGTTTACTTATATGTTACTTATTTATTTGTCATATACTTGCATTTTATCGGTTTAGGTATTAATTATTGTATTTACTTATAATATTTTACAAAGGAGAATACTAGATTCCAAGGGAATTGTACCTAATTGTAACAAAATAATCATTTGCACAAGAATTAATCTTGGATAAATAAAATTATACCCTACTCTACTATATAGCATTCTACTGTAATATAGCCTCGTTATCACCAATTTTTAATATCTACTACCTAGTATCTATCTTTTATAGCTTTTGTCCGTGAAACTAAAATTTTTGTTGAGGTTATTTTATTTCTAAACAATTTACTAGATAAACTAGTTATTTTTTTTAAAGAACAACTGGTACTACGTAGGTGTTACTACTATTATTTCAATTCTGACAAATTTTCTTCGAAATTGTAGGAATTGTTTTTATGACGTATTAAAAGTTCATATAACATGTAAATGTGGGTGATGGGAGACGGTACTTTGATAAAATGTTAGTTTTTGGATCGCACCTATACGTAAGCACTATATGGGGTTTTAATTTCTTAAACCTCATGCAGCAAACTAAGAAAAAGAAAAAAATATTGTATAAAACATTTACACAACTTTCTCATACTGCAATCAATAAATTCAATTAACAAATTTTCATCATTGTAAATGCAACGTTTACAATATTTAGATGGTCTAGCCATTACAAAATGACGTGGCAGTCACTGTGTTAAAACCAACAAAGCTTGTGAAGTTTAAATTTAAACCTATGGTGTTAAGCCGCCCCCCTCCAAACCCTACAATCCATTTTTTCGGAAAAATGTATCAAATAAAGATTTTTATCTGTGTATTGAGTACTTCAACTTTTAAAAAAATCGTTGTAGCGTTTTCGAAAAAATTCCAAAAATTCAAAACCAATTTTATATATTGCATTTCTAGTCAATGGATTTTGACCGAAATTTTTTAGATGATAACTAAATTGAATTAAAGTTTGAGCTTCTTATAATTTATTTACCCCTAATATAATTGTTCTGAAATACACACAACACACACGGGGCGCAATACATAAAAAAAACATTTTGTTTCGTATCCAGGGCTTTCTGATTGCAGTGTGTAAGTAAACATAACGTTTTTACTTGAAAAATTAAAATATTGTTTTCTTGATAATAATTTGATAAGAAACAATATAATTTTCCATTATTGCATTTTTGCTGTACCAGAGGTTTCAATTTAAGATTTCTTAGTCACTATGAAGATTTGAGAAAGTACGAATTGATCGAGGCAATTAGAAGGAAAGTGGAATATACTTTGATGATATTATTAAACGAAGTAATCAAACATTTATGTGTATTGTTGAAAATATGGCTGGGTCCGCAATGCTGGATAACATCCGGTATTTTATCCGTCGTAGCATGCATATTAGTTATGTTCCTGACCGGTTGCGGATATTCATCCATCGTCAGAGCTAATTCACCAAGTTCGGGTAGAGAGTTCACTTCAACGAAATGTTTCTGTAGACTCACAATTTTTGGTTTTATGTGTGTGTAAGTAGTAATCACAAGCTAATCACAATTTATAATAATTTCACTTTGTCATGAAACACACACATGTAGTAACTAACCTTGTAACCTTCCCACATATATACAACCAAAAAGTGTGAGTCTACATAAACATTTCGTTGAAGTGAACTCTCTACACTAACTTGGTGAATTAGCTCTGACGATGGATGAATATCCGAAACCGGTCAGGAACATAACTAACATGCATGCTACAATGGATAAAATACCGGATTTATGTGTATATCAAACAAACTAGAAAAAAAATTATCTCGGAGAAGCGGAAGAGCTGGGGGTTTTCGAGATTGTTTTCACGTGCCCAACGAAACTAAACGAACAACATCAATCGCCAGCGTAGCATAGTTCTTTTATACTGACCCGCGCGACGCTGATTGGCTGAATAGCCGAAGTCATGGCGTAGGAAAAAAACTTGGAGTGGATTTTTCAAAAGGTTTATCAAGATAAATTGATTTTAGGTTACTGTCGTTGGGTTTCCTTGAAAGTGGCATTACAGTGCCGCCACCCATATATTGTTAAAAATAATTAAATATTCTATAAAAATCTCAAGTGAAAAAGGAAAACTTTTATAAATGATTCACACTATATCTTTAGATCTAAACGCCGGAATAATTTTGCCAAACATGTCCACTAATAAAAGTAATATTTTTAACAACTGTAATGTAACACATGAGAAATTTTGTTATTTCTAATAAAAGTTGTTGATTTACCGCAGCACACGCTTAATATACTACCTCCATCGATTGTATTGATTTCCAGTTAACATGTCAGTAATTTAATGTATTAGGCGCCACATCATTCGTTCACATGACTAATTAACATAATGCGTTAAGAAATGATTGTAATGTTATAAATTTTACTTTCCCTTACTGCTGTAATGTCAAATGATTGAAATTGAATTTCCACCGAGGATACATGTTTTGAGATCCCCTCGGTACAAAAAAATTTTTGCGGATGGTCTCTCTCTCAGTGTGAGTTGTGCGTGAGAGTGAGTGAATAATGGGTGGGTGGGTGGAATGCCATCAATTTTTTTCTAGTCTGCCGGGAGGGAGGAGTGTGCCAGAGCGTGATCTTGCTGGAACAAAACTTGTTTGCATTGACCAAAGTTTGACAACACAGGGCCATTTTTGATACATACTATCTAGTTTTTAGCAGCACTGAAGGCTCTTAGGGCCGTCAGAATCATCTCTTCACTGGCCAGGGAGTGTGCCTGGAGCTACTTGCCCGGTACAATAATGTGTGGCTGGTATGGTTGGCGGGACATAATGGGATAGAAAGCAATGAGTTAGTAGACCAACTGGCCAGGAAAGGAGAGAGTACTCATTCTGGTGGGGTGGAAACTGTCCTGTGGATAGCCAAAAGAACGGTGCGGGCGTCTCTGAAGGAATGTATTCAGCGGGAGCACAGCCGTTACTGGAGGCTAAGCACTGGGCCAAAACACAGTAAGGAAGTAATGCACAGCAAGACTGTGTAGGAGAAGGTCCTAAGAGACCCTAGGAATAGGCAGGAATCAGATTTATTTGATAGCAGGCCAATTCAGAGGTAGGTTCAAAAAAACAACTCGGAACCTTTGAGC
The DNA here is from genome assembly GCA_011037195.1 of Triatoma infestans. Taxonomy (NCBI): domain Eukaryota; kingdom Metazoa; phylum Arthropoda; class Insecta; order Hemiptera; family Reduviidae; genus Triatoma; species Triatoma infestans. The sequence goes on along the minus strand of JAAEAF010014642.1, from coordinate 49,436 downwards.
AGGATGTGTCAGGAAAAGGAGGAGATGGCCTCTCAGCTGCTGTTCGACTATGTTGCAATCGGCAGACTTCGGTATGAGATCTTTGACACGTTGAAACCGGAGGAGATCATATCGCAAGAAGAACTAGTGGAAAAAGTCCTCGACCCCATGAAGAGCGGAGGGTTCCTTTACTAGACACAAGGGGTATGGCACAATAACCTTAATTGAATTGGCTGCGTGTCTGGGCTGGTCCCCCCATGGTCTAATCTAATCTAGTTATTGGCAGTCAAGGTCGGAATTCATGGAAAGTCCATTAGGGACGAATTCATAATGAATTACTCGTTTATATTCCAGAAAATGCACCACATCGACTTTTTCTCAAATTGCCCCTGTTGCACCAACTGGTAATGCGATCAAACCAATAACCACCTCTCTCAGGATTTCGTAGTAAGTAAATCCACTTCTCATCACATGTCACCATTCTTTCATAGAAGCGCATGTCAGATGGATTTTTTTGAAGAGAAGCTGGTAAGTATCCATTTTCCTGGATGATTTTTAACTTGTCTATAGTCTGGAGATCGTATCACCACTATTCAATTTTTGAGATCAACGCCAGGCAGTAAGCTGATCAAGGGCAACTTCCTTCGATTTCATATAGAGCACGCATAGCTTCATCAGAACTCTGTTTTTTCCAGTAGTGATGTAAAATTACTAATATACCGTAAAACATAGTCATGGATTTCTATAAAGGCTTGAAGGGGACAGTGTCTAAATATTAAATAATATTGTTTAGTCATCAGAAGTATTTGAATGGGTTTTAGTCCTATGAAACTTCTTTAGTCCTAAAAACAGTCAATATTTTTTTTTTATATACATCACATTCTGTCTGAAAAATTATTTTAAGGGAATCTGGGCAAACCGTGAAGTTAGATTTGACGAGTTATTCGAGTTGGTGTAAGCGCTATCTTCTGGAATACGACAGATATCTAATCATCTTCTACCTGACTATGTGCAAAGAACCAATATGTATTCTCAATACCACTCATTTTTGTTAGGGCCACTTATGTGTAAATTCTAAGTTTAAAGAAAATGTTAATTTTATAAATGCGTTAATTACAGTAAGAGAAAGTTGTATGTTTCTAAGACTTAAGAAGGTATTTTTTCTTTTTAATTTTAGCTTTTGATTTAGTTCACTATTATCTTGAAAAACCTAAAGGGTTGAATTTAAGGCTTGACTCCTAGATTTGGAGTAATAATTGCAAGGTGCATATTTGGGTGTACTTTTTGTACCATTGCTTAATATACTCATGCCAATGTTGCTATGTCACCATCTCCTTGCTTTGTAAGCTAAATGCTATGCTCAAAATAAACATGAATTATCTCATTCAGTTAATTAAACACGAAACCTCCTTTCAATTATTTCTTTTACTTCCCATGGCCACTAGAGTTTTTCTTTCTTTCATGGCTGTTTAGTTTAATCCACGTAGACAATTTACTTGGTCTAGTTCTCCACCCTATTACATTAATATAGTTTTGGTAAAGAGTCTATTAATGCCAAAAATACCTCACAGCTAACTATCGACCATACGGTGACCTACAATAATGTTTTCATTCATACCTATTCAATATTTTTTTTTTTATAGTAATTGCAAATATATAAAAATTGTTTTTGACCTAATCTTTAACAGTCTCGAAAAATAACTAATAAAAATTATTGATACTAATATCACAATTATTTCAATAACAGCAGCGGCCGTTTGTATACTGCTGTAAAAAAAGAGGAAGTGAGTTATATCAAATTTTCAAAACCGAGTTTTCACCGGAAATACCTTCTTAAATATCCTAGGTATAAAAATAAAATTTTTACCGAATGGTCTGATTTTGTGTTTCTGTAATCATTAAGAAATTTGTATGATATTTAGGAGCAAAAACAAAAAATCTGGTGAGATACACTCGAAAATTTCCTCCTACTGCAAATTTCACATATTTACTTTTCTAAATTTCTTTTAATTTTGAACTTTTATTAAACGTATCTTTCGGTGCACTACCTAGGTGGTGCAGAGCGTACACACTTTGCTTTCAGGATCAGTTAGTTGACTGTGATTACATCATAGACCGCATGATAGCACTATACATCTATCTAGCTCAAAAGTAACGTACAATTTAAAGTTTTAGAAATCAATAAAAAAAAACTTTCAGAAAAGGTGAGAGAATTATATCCACATCAATAATAGTGAGAGATCTTTGCAATTATGTTGAAACCGTTTTCGACAAAACCCCCTCAAAAAACCATTCGAAATCTATTCTGTAAAGTCAAAGTTCCATTTTCTTCGAACTTGCTATTCTAGTAATGCTTTTTCATGTTACATATGGTGCACCAAAATGGTACTTTAATCTTCATTTCGGATGCGGTACTAAAATCTTTTTTTGCATTTTCAGGGTCCGCAAAATGTGTGTTTCCGGTAAAACCTCAATTTTGAAAATTTGACACGATCACAATATTTCCTCCTTCAAGAATAAACTGATGTATACATATCATTCATATATTCAATAATTCATATAATTCATTTACGCCAAGCGTAGGCAATAAATAAAAAATGGGATGCTCAAGATGACAATCATATATGAATGAACATACTTTTATTTATTTTCATTTTATTTGATTTTAAAGCTTATTAAAGTTGTTTTTAATTTTTTTTAATCTGTAGTTCACATTAGGGAGTTCACGCTTTCTAGCGACCAGCTCAAGTACTAACCACCAATTTTTATAACGTAACTTATATTTTCTCATTAAACAATGAATCCTTCTGGAAGGACTTCAGCTTGGCAGCTCGACGATTCTCACCTTCCTTGTGCAGTGAAAATGGAAGGATTTGCAAGAGATTTAATCTGTTCAACTGTGAAAATATTTGCCTTTTTCCCCCCTTCAATAATGGTTATTTAATACTAGTTAATATTAAAAATTCAATTGGTACCTGGATATAAATGCAGAACGTGAATTTCGGAAGAAACTAGCCCATTCTTTATGGTTTTCCCTTAAGAAGAGGTTATTTACAGGGATCAAGGTCCGACTGATTCACTCGATGAAACTGGCTTGGGTGGGTTATGATGAGAAATAAAAGCATGAATCCTTTGTCACCATCTCCTTGCTTTGTAAGCTAAATGCTATGCTCAAAATAAACATGAATTATCTCATTCAGTTAATTAAACACGAAACCTCCTTTCAATTATTTCTTTTACTTCCCATAGCCACTAGAGTTTTTCTTTCTTTCATGGCTGTTTAGTTTAATCCACGTAGACAATTTACTTGGTCTAGTTCTCCACCCTATTACATATATTTTAAGTGAATTAATATCATTATTCGCGAGTAAAATTGAAAGGACTACCCTGTGGCTATAAATTAAATTACAAAGCTGCAAAACTGATTTTCCATTCGCATAGCAAAGCGGTATAAATTTTTATTCATTTTGTTCAAAAATCTAAAACGAATATTATCCTTCAGATCAGAGGCTACAGCCGCGCGAATACCTCTGGGTTATTGGTTAATCTCATGGAAATAGCAAATGTGGTAATTATAACATTCCTTGTCAAATTCATGTTTTCCACATTCAACAGTTTCAAGTCTCCTTCAAAAAAAAAACAGACCATAATCAAATCTATTGGTGATATTGTCAATATAACTAGCAATGCCCATTAAGCTCTGGTAAATTAAGCTGTTTATAAATCTGTGGAATGAAGCTGAAGCTCCTGCCAATCCAAATGAGATTTTCTTAAACTGAAAGATCATTGCCCAGTCATACTTGGTAAGAGATAATAATCCCGTTTAAACATACATTGAGTCAAAAGAAAAAAAACTGGTGCGAAACACTCACACAACTTTCTCTTACTCCAGCTCTCAAAATTATAATTGACAAATTTTATAGTTTGTTTACCAAATTTAATGAAATTCGTCGAAAACGGAAAATCTTTCCAGTAAAAGCGCACTTCCGGTTTACTAATTTTCTTGAAACTCGGAATATCTATTTATTTCTAATTACTTTTGTTTGGATGATAGAATTGTATAATTAATTATGATAGTACTTTAGAGAAAAACATAACCCCAACCCCTCCCCCAAATCCCCCTTAAATGACTTTACCCAGAGAAATTTTTCAAATAATAGTTGTGATTCCTTATATGTGTAGTTCATATTCCATGTTTAAAGGAAAATCGTTGGAGCCATTTTCGAGAAAATACCATTTCAATATATTTCAGTAAAAACGCACTTCCGCGCATCCGAATTTTTTCAAACTCGGAATTTCGAAAACACATTTTATTCTAATAATATTATTTAGATAACAGAATTTTATAGTAAACTAAAATAGCAGTTTAGAGAAAAGCTAACCTCAGAGCTCCCCTAAAAGTGCCCTTAAATGAATTTCAAAAGAAATGTTTTAAATAAAAGTTGTAGATTTTTCTATTTGTAGTTGATATATCAAGTTAAGAAAATCGTCGGAGCCAGTTTTGAGAAAATCGCAAGAAAGTAAAAAAAAAAAACCATTGAGAAAAATGGTACTTTCAGTTGAGGAATTTTGATACATGACCTACTGTCGGATTCCATAGTGATACCTAAAGAAATATCAAATTTGAACTTTCTATGATTTTTTGTTTTTGAGCTCTGCAGTACATACACACACACCCACCTACACACACACACACACACACACACACACACACACACCCCTACACATCCCACACACACACCCACTCTACACACACACACACACACACACACACAGCCACGCCCACACACCATTTTCTAAAAACCACTTTTTACTTTCTCTTACTCCTAGTAAGGGAAAGTATTGTAATCGCGTCAAATTTTCAATATCGAGTTTTCACCGGAAATATCCGTTTTGAGGTCCCCTAGTCCAAAAAAGTAGTTTTTAGCGAATAGTCTGGGTGTGTGTGTATGTACTCGTATGTATGTAACATCATAGCTCAAAAACGAAAAACCGTAGAAAGTTGAAACTTGATATAACGTTTAGGTATCACCATGGGATCTGACAGCACGTTATCTATCAAAATTCCTCAATCGGAAGTACCACTTTACAAGTTAGTTATTTTACGTTTTTGCGATTTCTCAAAAATGGCTCCGATGGCGGAATGTCAAGTTTCAACTTTCTACGGTTTTTCATTTTTGAGCTGTTACACATACATACATACATACATACACACACACACAGACCATTTGCTGAAAACCACTTTTTTGGACTCAGGGGACCTCAAAACAGATATTTCTGTGAAAACTCGATATCGAAAATTTGACACGATTACAATACTTCCTCTTTGCTAGGAGTAAGAGAAAGTAAAAATTCGAATGCGTTAGTGAAACAATTTGTATTTTCTCTCCCCCCCTAGTAAGAAAAAGTATTGCAGTCGTGTTAAATTTTCGAAATTGAGTTTTCACCTAAAATATGTATTTTGCGGTCCCCTGAGCAGGAAAAAACTTATTTTTTTTCGAATGGTCTGTGAGTGCATGTGTGTGAACGGAATATTTCAAAAACGATACACTGCAGGAGCCTCAAACTTGGTATTACGTAGTAGCAACACCGCTTGGTAGTACTAACACCGCATTTGATTCGAAGATTTCGGGCAAAACCCATTAACCAGTAGGGGGTCTATACCTATTTTTTCTTTTTTTTAAGTTTTTCGCAAATTTTTCGAAAATGGATCCAACGATTTTCCTGAATTTCGTATACTATCTATACATACACATAAGTACCTGTATACTATCTATATATACATAAGTACCTAGCACTTTTATTTAAAATATTTTCATGGAAAATTTATTTTTGTGGAGTTCTGGGAAAATGGTAAGAGTTAACTTTCCTTCTAAAGTGCCATTCAGTACAATTATATGGTTCTCCCACTTTTATAATATTTAATATACATTCTTAGATTTCCAAATTTGAAAAAATATTTTAACCGGAAGTGTAATTTTACAGAATAGGTTTTGGAGTTTTGTTGAAAACAACTATATCGATTTTCTTTAACCTTGAAATGCTAACTGCACAGATATAAACTTATCACTTTAACTGTACATACATATAAATTTATCACTTTTATTCACAAAATTTTTACCAAAAAAATTGACTGTGGGTGGTTCTGAGCAATCTGAGACGTTAAAATTCAAATGTATTTGCTCATATTATAGGCGCTGTATATAATGTAATCATTGTCTACCTGCCTCGGTTGGTAGGTTGGCACTAGTCCCCCCCCCCTACATCTGTATACTTATGTTAGGACATGAGCAAAATTTGAAATTTAAAGAAAATTTGTCACTCCATTAAAAATTAAGAGTAAGAGAATATCTAGTATTTCTAGTATCTAGTACCTAGTAGTATCTATATCTATATCTAGTAATATCTAGTATTTCTAGTATCTAGTACCTAGTAGTATCTATATCTATATCTAGTAATATCTAGTATTTCTAGTATCTACTACCTAGTAGTATCTATATCTATATCTAGTAATATCTAGTATTTCTAGTATCTAGTACCTAGTAGTATCTATAGCTATATCTAGTAATATCTAGTATTTCTAGTATCTAGTACCTAGTAGTATCTATAGCTATATCTATATCTAGTAATATCTAGTATTTCTAGTATCTAGTACCTAGTAGTATCTATAGCTATATCTATATCTAGTAATATCTAGTATTTCTAGTATCTAGTACCTAGTAGTATCTATAGCTATATCTAGTAATATCTAGAATTTCTAGTATCTACTACCTAGTAGTATCTATATCTATATCTAGTAATATCTAGTATTTCTAGTATCTAGTACCTAGTAGTATCTATAGCTATATCTATATCTAATAATATCTAGTATTTCTAGTATCTAGTACCTAGTAGTATCTATATCTATATCTAGTAATATCTAGTATTTCTAGTATCTAGTACCTAGTAGTATCTATATCTATATCTAGTAATATCTAGTATTTCTAGTATCTAGTACCTAGTAGTATCTATATCTATATCTAGTAATATCTAGTATTTCTAGTATCTACTACCTAGTAGTATCTATATCTATATCTAGTAATATCTAGTATTTCTAGTATCTAGTACCTAGTAGTATCTATATCTATATCTATATCTAATAATATCTAGTATTTCTAGTATCTAGTACCTAGTAGTATCTATATCTAGATATAGTAAATATCTAGTATTTTAGTATCTATTAATGTCGTAGTAGTATCTATATCTCTATCTAGTAATATATAGTTATTTCTAGTATCTAGTACCTAGTAGTATCTATAGCTATATCTAGTAATATCTAGTATTTCTAGTATCTAGTACCTAGTAGTATCTATAGCTATATCTAGTAATATCTAGTATTTCTAGTATCTAGTACCTAGTAGTATCTATAGCTATATCTATATCTAGTAATATCTAGTATTTCTAGTATCTAGTACCTAGTAGTATCTATATCTATATCTAGTAATATCTAGTATTTCTAGTATCTACTACCTAGTAGTATCTATATCTATATCTAGTAATATCTAGTATTTCTAGTATCTAGTACCTAGTAGTATCTATATCTATATCTAGTAATATCTAGTATTTCTAGTATCTAGTACCTAGTAGTATCTATATCTATATCTAGTAATATCTAGTATTTCTAGTATCTAGTACCTAGTAGTATCTATCTATATCTATATCTAGTAATATCTAGTATTTCTAGTATCTAGTACCTAGTAGTATCTATAGCTATATCTAGTAATATCTAGTATTTCTAGTATCTAGTACCTAGTAGTATCTATAGCTATATCTAGTAATATCTAGTATTTCTAGTATCTACTACCTAGTAGTATCTATATCTATATCTAGTAATATCTAGTATTTCTAGTATCTAGTACCTAGTAGTATCTATAGCTATATCTATATCTAATAATATCTAGTATTTCTAGTAGTATCTATAGCTATATCTAGTAATATCTAGTATTTCTCACCAGATTTTTTTTTTGTCTTTATTACTGCTGAAATCTTTCTTTCTCTTACTGTTTTATTCTCGCAACATTTCGAAATAGAATTTTGGCCAAAAAAAAAAAATAGTTTTTGGTGTTCGTTACGACCGCTGTATTCAATTTACAACAAAAAATATAGTATAAGCTTTCTTAGATTAGATTAGATTGATGCTTTGGATGGGTGACGGTCCCAGGCACTGCTGCCAATAGAAGATCCCTTAATTACGAAATAAATATTTTCGGCAGTGAATGAGTGAAGACTATACATATGAAGAATAAGTAAAATACTTTATACAATACATGTAGGTAGTTGTGATGTACAAATATTTGAGTTTAGCATATCCGCAGAAAATTCTACACACATACTTATTATAAAGTTTATAGACGTTACTAGTCTATGTACCAACATTGAAGTCCAGGGGAGCAACAATAAATCTTTTAAGTTGAGTGGATTTGGCTTTACGTGCTCAACATGTCACATATAGGCGTATCCTTTTATTCGATACATTCTTCCAGGAAAATATCAAATTTCTAAAAGCAGCTGGAAAATATCAAAATTTAGTTGACAAAAAATTATCGTAAAATTAAAATATTTCTATCAGAGCAACCACATTTATAAAAAAAAATCATAAGTCACCCGATTCGGTTACTTTAATATAGTATCTAAGAAATAATAAGTAAAATTTCTGGTCCTAGCAAACAAAATTTAATTAATTTTAATTTATTTAATTTAATTTTATGTGATAATAAAATGAAACTTTTATAAAAAGAAAGAAAAATATGTGCGGAGAATGAAAAAAAAAAAACTCCTCGTAAAGAAATATAGGCTCCATGACATGGCAATATATTGACGTAATTATCTACAACATGTGACGTAGATATGTGTTATCAATATTCAAGCTCGCCCTACGGAAACCTTATCAAATAATGTTTACATACACTTAATTTTACTGCAATTTAATATTTCTCATAATTAAAAGTTTAATTACTTTTTCTTTTTCTTTCTCTTACTCTCGATAAACTATCGTGTATTTTCGGAACTGAGTTTTCACCACAAAATTCATATTTTGAGATAAGCAGATTGAAGTAGAAGTTTCATGAAGCACATAGTTGTCCCGGCTCGAGTTCATCAGTGCTGCCCTTAGATTTTCTCGTCCTAGTTAAGCCTTTGGTGCTCATTGTCCAGTGATAGGTGTTGTTATCTATCTGTAACAAGACAGCCTGCCGAAGGCTGTTAGGGCAAACATTTCGGGCGCCAATGATCTCAGACATTGAAACACCTTAAATAAAAAACAATTGTATGGGCAATGTCTGTGTCATCCTCTCAGCAAAATTTGTAATCGTAGTCTAAAGTTAATATAATTCACAGATTCTCCAAAAATTGGGCTAAATCAAGTTTTGAATAGGTGGAAGACCTAAAGCGCAACATCCCATGTAGGGCCTGCCAGTCGGCGATTTTTTATTGGGGGACGTGTGGTAAACACACCACAGTTCCCTCACCGTTTAGTCCCTGCCATCGCTAGTTAGGTGCGCTACCAACTGTAGTTCCCACTTTTTCTCACGTGCTGGGTCAACACCGATTTTGCCCTCACGGGAATCGAACCAAACGCGAGTGCGCTAGCCACGTGACCAACGCGTGAGGACATTAAATAGGTATATATGATATAAATATGAACTTAGCATTTCAAATTTTACAAAAATTCTAACAAAATTCCGAAAAACTTGAGATCACAATTTCGATTAAACTATTTTCTACAAAGTGGAATTCTAGCAAAAATTGAACTGAAATGGCACCTTAAAGGAAAGCTTAATTTGTAGTTGTAACTTCCCCAGAACCTCCAAAAAAATTCATTTTTTTTAACGAAAATGTTTCAAATAAAAAAAAAATCACTGAACGTCACTTTCGAGAAAATAGAAAAAAACTGGAAAACAAATAATAAAAATTTCAGTAAAGTTGAACTTCCGCTTGACTGCTTCTGACCGAAACCTTCTTGGTGTGATCGTAATACCTAAATAAAGTTTAGCTAACTTGAGCTTCCGCGATTTTTCATTATTGAGATATGCTTTCATCATATCAAACACAAAATTTCACATCGATTCGCAAAAAAAAAAAAAAAAATATTCAAAACCTCTCCCAAAACATGTATTTCCGAGAATACTCAATTTCAAAAATTTTCGAATGAAAGCAATAGTTCCTTCTACAGCCATAAGAGAATGTAATAATGGAAAATAAAACACATTTATTACAGGAATTTATATATGTATAAAGATAACAGGACAACCGCTGGCTGAGGTACCCTCTCATTTGCAAAGACATGTTAATTAGTAAACAACCGGACACTGCTTGAATTTCCATATATTATAAATAAATAAGATTTAGAATACGTAGAAGAGAAAAAAAATCCCAAACATCGCTGGAAAACCACCTGTTTAAATGTCATCTTTATTTGTGCCATCACCAAATAAAATACAATACATGAATGATGTCAATGGGTTTTTCATTGATTTTGTTTATTTTCTTTACTTATTTATTTGTATGTATTTCATACATTCTAATGGTATTAGATTGCAGAACTTTTGTCTGTCAGTCTGTCATTTTTAATCATAATCATTTTATAGCCTTCCAAATATAATTTCATAAAATTTTGTGAAATAATTGCGCAACTGCGATTCAACTATAATGACGACTTATTTATTGTAATAGTTCTATTTTAACTTCAGTTTCTGTTACTATAGGAGTTTGAAAAAACCATAAATTGGCTCATCTATCCAATGTTTTCTAATTCAAATGTCTAAAGCAATATAGAAAAAATCAATAAGTTAAGTCCTACATAATTATAATTATTCGACAATTTATCATGTACTTTCTCTTAGAAAAAAAAGTATTCCTTTCAGGTCAAATTTTCCAAATTGTGTTTTCAGCGGAAATACATTTTTGAGGTTCTCTAAAACAGAAAAACATGTTTTAAGCGAATCGCCTAAATCAGTGATTGCGAATCTTGACATGTGTGTCCGAGATAGCACTTTCGAATATTTTCTGGCACTTGAGCTATACCAAAAAACACACACACAAACTATAACTTACATTCGTTAGCTTTACAAACGAGATATCTTTCACTCACACTGTTCAAAAATTAGCACTTTGAGGAAGTTAGATCTTCTACCAGAAATACAGTATATAAGGTGCTGGATTATTCAAGCACCTGAACAAATTATAATATACAAGCTTTAGATTAGGTTAGTTGGTTTTTCAAAATAGATGTCAATTAAACTGGAAGCCTTCTAATCAATCTGCTATGTGTACTCTGTGTAACCAGATCGAAGATTTTGTGCACTTTATAAGCAGAGTGTCGGTCTGTTGTGGCTTTAGGTTAAAATATTTTAATAAAGTACTGCTGTCAAAGAGGAAAATGGTGGGATGCTTGAATAATAGAAGTAAATTACATAATTCAACCAATTATTGCAAAGCTGCCTAAAAATATAGACAGGAGATAACGTAAATATTCTAATATACTATCCTTTCTCACCGCGGAAGATCTTTTACGGAACATGTTTTATTGTCTTTATTTTTATTTTATTTTAGTATAAGGTTTTTTTTCTTTTTTAGCAGTTTTTTATTTCTGTTATTATATAAAGTTTTTTGTTTATTTACTTAAAATGTAATTTTTTTAAAATAATGACAACTTATATTTTAGTAGTTGAATTTTGAATTTTATTGGTTACTCTTTCATCAAAAGAAAATCTAGGTTGTTGTGGTGGTTGGTTCCGCAGAGGTGGAAAGCATCAGAGACATTTTCCATGGTAGCCTGCTTCATTTTGTGGTCATCGACTGGTTTCGGGCGTTCGCCCATCTTCAGGATGCGTTTTTCAGACAGTATGACAACACAGACTTGCACAGATCAAATTCAGTTTTACACACTCTTCAACTTTTAACTTTACAGTTTTTACTTAACTTTTAACTTTAACTTTACACTTCTTTAACTTTTAGAATTTGTTCAATACATATCGGCAAAACTTTACTTTTTATTAATTTCCCCTTTTAATAATCCCGGTACGTCAGCAGGTCGATAAATACGAATTTGTAAATTGTTGGAAAACACTTGAGTTTCCGGGTTGAGACCGCGTCAATGGTTCCTAGAAACCAGCATGTCGCCCATATTGCAATGAGCTTCTTTATAGGGGTAGAAAATGCAGTAGCCCTGCAAGCAAAAGCAAAAGCCCTATACAGGAAAAAAGTGCATATTACCCTTCAAAACTTGATCTCGGACAAAAAAAAATTACAAATTCTATGCCAATTTCAAGGCCACCCTTTCAAATCTATTATTTACGCGGTCAAATAGATCATTTTTAACACAAACAAAAAAAATGAAGTAAAACAGAAAGACGTTTCTATATCACTTTGCAATTAAATTTGAAAATTAATAGTATCTTAGTAACCCTGTGACATAGACAGTATGCCTAACCTATAATCAGCAACATTAATAAGTAATAACAGTGACGAGAGATTAGCCATACATCTCATTAAGGACATAAGGAGAGTATATGTGGGTTAAATACATTGTATTAAAAAAAACTCCTACATTCATATAAAACACGAAATGTGCCAGACGGTTCTACTATTTTTTTTATAACATCATATTAACTATCCAGATTAGGTCTTAAAATTTTTCACCGTTCCTTTATTTAAAATCATGAAAAAAGTATCTTATTCTCATTCCATAAATTTCAATGAAATTTCTAATTGTTAAATTAACGAAACACCAACCGATCAGTTCCCCCTCTTACTAGAAGTAAATGAAAAAATATGGTATCAAACAGTCACAAAAGTTTCTCTTAACTGCATTTCTCTCCGCTAACCTCTTCAAAGATAGACTTTTTACTAAATGCTTGATTACAATTCAATTAATACCAAGTAGATGGTGCTATATTGTACATTATAATGCAATAGCAGTTCAAACAAAAGCATAACGTCGACTCTTCTGGAACAGCCAAAATTTCGGAAAAATGTTTCATATAACAGTGATAGGCTATACTTAAATGTGTGTACAATATACAATGTTTAAGCAAACCATCTGAACGTTTTCAAAAAGTCGTAAAACGTTTAAAAAATCTATTAACCTGTTTCCAATAACGGATTTTTAACGTATTAAAATTTAACACATATGGATATGGTGGGGAAAATACACACATGGCGGTGTGCTGCCCTTAGATTTTTTCTTCCTAGGAGCCTCTACATCTCGCAGACCGGTGATGGCAGTGTTGTGTGTAGCAAAAGAACACTGTCCGGAAGCCGGCAGAGCACAGAAAAGGCGCCTTAAATAAAAAATAAAAATAAGGCGGTGCTTAAATGAAACAAGAAGTTTGGATTTTTCGTTTTAAGCTATGTTTACACGTAGAAACACTCTACACCCCTTTAAAAAAAATAATCTTTTTGTTCTGAGAGTCCTTAAATCATTTGTTTTCCGGTTAAGAATCAATTTCAAAATTCTGACACGGATGGAACATTTCCTTCTTGTAGCACTACGAGAAAGTAAAAAACAAAGTAAGAAATTGGGGGAAACAAAAAAGCAGTTAACCGATTTTAACCCTGTAGGAGGATCCGTGTCATGTAAGTGAAATATCAAGTTTCTAATTTCTACGATTCACTAAGCTATCTTCACATTCAGAAACCTACAAACTCCCAAACAAAGATTTTCCTTGTATTTCTATACATATACAATAATTTGATTATTCCCGTTTAAATTCATCTAGCGTAGCGCATCACGCCAATTTTGCAAAAAGCCGTTAAAGATACTTCGTTAATTTCGAACATTTCATAGGTCTATTATCAATTAGAAATTCTCCTATTTATGAAAATGCAAATTATTTCCAAATACACATTCTCATTTGGGATATTTATTGTATGTGAAAACATGTGCACCAACTAAAAACTTTACTCATTAAAATATGAATACAAAAAACAAAAATTAACAGAATCTAGATATTGCAATTTTTTTCTTGTAATGAGTTATCTAGAAGCTATAACAAAACAAAAACAAAAAATTTAGGAACGTATGATACAAATAATTTGAAAATAAAATACAATTTTTTTTTCGGTGGATTTATTTTTTAAAAACTCGGTAAGTATTAGAATGAAAAAAGAATTTTGAAAATTTCTACTGACTATTGGTTTATTTATTAAAAAGGAATCATAATCAACATGTTTCTTTTAATAAAGTAAAGCGAGTTCCAACTCTCAAGTTACTTCATTTTGTAAGAAAACTGCCTTCACAAATTTACAACTCTTATTGCTAAAACACATAGAACACAGAAATTTAATAGCTGTGGTTAAATATCAAAACAAAAATAGCGGTTACTATAGATAAGGTAAAGCCGGTAGGTGTGTCCAGGCAACTGTAGTAATTTTGATAATTTTTTTATTTGTAAATAAATAAAGCTTGTATAAAATAATTACAATATAATATCATTTAGTTACAAACCTTGCTCCAGAGTCCACTTCCAGTTCCGTGGCCTTCGCCGTTCTTGTAATATCACAAAACTATTACCAATCTGTATGTATACGACACCACCGCCATATTGGACTGAGTGCCATGAGAACATAGACTGTGTTAAGTATGACCAACCCTTAAGGACTGGCCCTACTGAATATCCCTGTATCGGCTTCCAAAATTCTTTCTACATGTTGTTTAGAAAGCCTATTAAATATCTACTTTATAGGAAAAACATCATAGTTCCCAATATTATATTTTTTCTTTTCTTAGTTAACAACGATACGTAACGTCAGATTAGATACTAACACACGACTTCTTAGCAGTGTAACTGTAGTATTTTGGTCGTTTTTGGATTGTTCTTTTCATAATACTGAGACATCATGCAGTAAATGTTCATGCCAATGAACTTATTTCGTTCAGTCTTTGTCTGGCATCATTCAAAACATAAGAATAAAAAATTGAAATCTTAAAAAGCCACCTGTTGCTTTATTGCGACTGTGTCCTCTCACGGATATCACCAACTTATTCTTAAGTCAATTAAATAAATTAAGCAAGCCAAATAGCAAAATATAATAATGTATTTTGCACTTATAGAGCTTTGTGCTTAGCCTATTAATATTACCAATTGCCTATGAAATAAAACAGAGTAAATTAAATGTTTTATCCATTTTATTGAGATATTTTATGACATTCATTTCATTTATGATTTTCCAATTTTGAGAATAATATTCGAAAATAAAAAAGTTAAGAAAACAATAAAAAAAAATGAAGTTTCTTTTTAATATAAATTATAATAAAATTCATTAATTTATCTTTGTAATTCTTTTTTATTATTGTTACCAATAATAAAATTTGATTTGTTTAATAAATAGCCAAATTTATGGCTACATGAATTAGGATTTTAAATTCTTATGTTGGAAAGGTTAATTCAGCAATTATTAAAACCAAAGAGAGATTTCTTCAATGTACTTTTAATTTTCAAATATGAAAGTTTTGTAAGTTCGAGGGTTCCGTTAGTCTTGCAATAACAAACAAACCATAAAGGTTGGTATGTAATTTGATGTACCCGGTCATGAGTTATTTCCTACTAGTCTTTAAAAGTCATTTTTAAAAAACTGTTTTTTTAATATGGAAAGTTTAAAATTTGATTAAATTTGTGATAAAATTCGGGAGGAATAGTGGACAGATCATATGTTTCAGATTATTATAGGGGATATTGCACTGCGACCTGAAAGATCTGTTGTGCCCCCCGGATCCTTCTCAGTGCCGACAGCACTGCCCATCACCGGACAGTGAGCTGTAGGGGTTCTAGGAAGAGAAAAACTAAGAGCAACATGCTGGATTCGGACCCGGGACCTCCGCATTGCCAGTCCAGCGCGCTACACTAAGCTAATTCCTTCCTTCTCCCTTGGCTTACGCCAATTAACCAGAGATGGAGACTGAGTATATGTAGTTTAAGTGGATTATATAATGTTCTGACGAAGTGCATGGAGTACTGAGCTTTGGTAACCCGTGTGGTCGCTACTTCCCAAGCGACTGCATGCAACAGATACCTCTTGCGGGCACTTCCCTGCTCAACAACAGAAACATTTACCTGCCCAAACAGAAACCTATACTCATCCTAAGCGAGAACTACAGCTGTCCCAAATAAGCTAGGGACCTCTTAAGTCGACAGTGTCAGACCCCTTGCGGTCATAAATAATGTGTGGCGGGGATCAATCACCGAGCCACACTCAAATTTTAGAGTTGATCAAGCACTTGAAAGGAGGCAGGGATGAGCTGAAAGATGATCAACGCTCAGGTAGATCCCTCAATGTCGACTACTGAAGAAATGGTTCACAAGTTCACGCTTTGTTAGATGAGGATCAACAAGTTTCTGCCATCGAGATAACCAGAAAGTTGGGCACTTCTGAGGGCATTTCTCAAACATTCACTGATCATTAACCGATGATTAACTGATCATTTGAGACTTTCCAACGGGCGCCTTAAGCGTAACGCGACGAACACAAGGTTCAAAGAGCTGAAGCATCATTTTGTTTTTGAATAAAATCCAGGCAAATTCGGAAATTTTGTTTTGGGAATCAAACTTGAATCAACCTGTATGATTCTGAGTCCAAAATGTAATCGAAAGAATGGCTGACTAGAGGAAGTGAGGTTCCTAAAAAGTGCAAAAAAGAAACGTCATTCAAAAAAGTTATTGCTACAGTTATTTGGGATGCTGAAGGGGTTATTATTGTAGAATTTCTAGAAGACAATAAGACAGATGCAGTGACTTATGTTTAAGTTTAAAAAAAATTGAAAACCGCAGTTCACCACAAACCCTGGAAAGCTTGTGCTTTTTCCATCATTATAACGTGTCAGCCCATTTTTCAAGGAAATCTCAGGAAATTTTAACCCATCCTCACTATAGCCCAGACTTAGTTCCATCTGATTATTTTTTATGCCCCAAATTAAAAGGAGAGGTTAAAAGATTAAAATTAGAGTCATTAAACGAGGCCAACAGGCTATTTTGAGGTGATTTACGTCGAGGAATGCTACCTTTTATAGAGGAAGTTTGGAAAGATGGCAACACCGAATGCAGAAATGTCTTGTATGTGGATTTGGTCGTACGTTGAGAAATAAAAATTTTGTTAGCTTATATTATGTGCTTTGTTTTTATTAATCAGTCCTATTTCTTTTTGATACCCCCTCGTATACTTACAAACGAAATCTATAAAGAGCAGGATACCAAGGTTTCAAACAAAATATATATGTAAAACAATTAGATCTAGCCTGAAAGATTATAAAAATGTATATTATATTTTGATACAATATATTACTTAATAATAAATATGAAAGATTCATTATATCTGTATTTTAAAAAAAAGAAAAGAAAATGATCACACATAAATTCAAAAAATGGCAGAATTAAGATATAAATAGTGCGTTTTTACTACATTAAGCTATAAAAGTTTATTCTGTAAAATGATAGAATTTATTATAATAAATGTTATAATCGACGAAAAAACTACATCGTATTTCGTTTATTAATTGATTAAATTTCAGTTAAAGAAATCATATGACAATTCCCAGATAATACAAACATATGGTACATGAAAAGTAATAAGGTTAAACAAAATAAGGTTACCTCCCTGCTGAGAACGTTTAGCTGCTTATAAATATTGAAAAATGAGTTTTTTAAAGACCAGTTTGATTTACAGTATTACCAAAAGATCGCTTTCAGGTACACCAGCCTTCCTGGCGCATTGGAATAAAGACTGGAAGCCAGGAAAATATCCAACAACGGAAGAAGAGAGATTAGCAGCTGCGAAGAAGTACAATTTATTTCCCGAAGAGTATGTACCTGTTAAAGATGATGGTCATGGATTAGGTGATTATCCTGGCTTTAAACCGTATTCTGTAGAATCAAGAGATCCGTTTTATCCATGGGATTATCCTGAATATCGCAGAAATTTTAATGAACCATTGCATGAAGACATGAATATATACGGAGAAGATAGGTATGTTTCCTACTAGTTATTTCGAATTTTTATTTATTTATACCTGTAACCCAAAATTTCCTAAGTTCAATCTTATGTCATTCTTAATTTCAGTTATTTTCAAGTTAAAAAAAACGCTGTATTTAGATTGTGAATTTATAGATATATTTTCCGTGATAGCCTGCTTCATCAGTTATACACTTCATGATTTGGTCTTTATTATTGCATAGTTTTTACAAAACATCCTGATGATGGGCGAATGCTCGAAACTTGTCGATGACTATAAAAAGAAGCAAGCAGGCTATCACGGAAAATATTTCCGATGCTTTCCAGCTCTGTGGATCCAACCATAATTGTGAATTTATCACTAGAAAAATATTTTTTTGGAAATACAATTCTTTCATATAATTCAACCCTCTGTTAACGTCAAATTTGTTAATGCATGACGTTAATAAGGGAATCATTAAATGCTCCACTTAATTTCAATTTTAAGAGGTTAACTATAGTATTTTGTTGATACCAGGGATTTTTGTAGAGAATATCTTAAACTCTGCTATAATGGGTACGTGTAAAGTATAAGGTATTCCCCCAATTCAGCTACTCTGAGTTTTGCTACCTTTAGAAATATTAAAGAGTACGGTAAATTTGTTGCATAGTTTCAAAAATATGGGCTCAGTGATTATTTCATTCTTAGGTTAACCATTTCTTTCTCTTTTCAAGTCTAACAAAATGGTTACTTTTGCAATTGTTAGTAAGTAATGAAATGTAGAGTAGCCCATATTAGCTTCTTTGTCGATTTTTTAAAATGTAATACATTTTTGAAAATTAAGTCTTTGACCCATAATTTTCAATTACCTACATTCGACGACATTACAACATATACTTATGTACATATGTACCGGTAAAGCATGAAATTCATCCCGGAAGAGACCCCATTTATTTTATTACATCCTGATTTCAAAATATATTTTAATATTAATCATTTAAAAGTTAAATTATTTTACTTAAAGTACCAGAACTATTGAAGCACCATTTGGAATACCATGATTTATTATACTGGAACACTACAATAGAATTTCCCCAAGTTAACAAATGAATAATAGGAATATTTAAAAGAATATTTTTCAAGTACACAAAATTTATCATAAGAAAAAATATAATCTGGTATCTGAGTATAAACCACTCATGGTATTAATCTGGTATCTGACTATAAACCACGCATGGTATTAATCTGGTATCTGAGTATAAACCACGCCTGGTATTATATGAAATGCCTAGGCATTCTAGAATTTCATACTTTGCCGGTAACATATATATAAACAATGTAGAAAGGTTATAATGTCAATTGGAACTCCCATTTATTATTATTGTACATATGTATATTTGTAATAAATCTTTTTATCTATCTATCAACAATACTTATTTAAAGATATAAATTATGCCTACTTAATATTATCTTCTTAATTGATTAATTTTGCCCTTTTTTTTTCTTGTCTAATTAATTTAGTCCGATGAGTTAAAATACAAAGCATTATTCTTTATTTTGGAGTTTTAAAATTCCTAATTGTTATAAGTGCAAGACACAGAGACATCTTTTATATCAATCAAAGGTTTTAGCAATAACATAATAATATTTATAATGGCAGTATCGTGTGCAAATTCATAATCAGGAAATTTGAATTTGAAATATAATGCTATACTGTATTTTAATTTATGCTGTAGCTCATGGGTCAAAATGTTACAAAACTAATCTGTTAAAGGAGATCTCATTTATATGTGAATGGCCAGAAGAGTTATTTTTTAAGAAAAAATTCTTTATAGCTCTACGTTTCGGATACCATTGGTGCCCTTCTTCAGGAACTTTGTAGATTTAAACATTTATGCTGTATTTCAACCGCAAAAATTTATGCTATACTTCAGTGGATCAGAATGTCAGGAGCTCTGCAAACAAAGCCCATCAATAATACCCGAAATAAAGAGCATATAATGAATTCCTTTTTCTTAAAAAAAAAAAATTCGTTCCGTTTGTTTTTCTATTTTTGGAATATACCTACTTACCATTCATTCCACTGTAAATGAGAGAACTGAATTTAAACTGGAGTTTTGGAATTCAGCTTTCAATTTCTAACAATTATCCTAAGAAAATAATTTATCTGTTTCAGGTTTGACGTTGCAATGAAACCAACACGTTATTCAATGACTGTAATGTTAGCGTCATTTTTATTAACGATGGGCTCTAGTATTTATCTAACGTACTTTGGCGAGGATACAGCATTTTTACCAGCTATGCCGAAACATATGCCTGCACCTGGTGTTAAGCATTATACTTACCAATAATTTTTAGATTGTAATAAAATATTTTTTCGAGGTAGTGTTATAAATTATTGTGAAGTTTCAAAGCTATGTTAATTATATAATATAATTGTTAGGGGTTGTGTTGAATAAAAACCTAAACCTTTATAAACGCAGACATTTTCTTTAGAACTATAATTCCTATCTGTTGGAATAATTTTTCCTTCTGAAACACCCTTTTATTTTTAACAATGTGTAATTTTAGTTCAATTACAATTATATTTAATTTTTTTACGCCAAAAAATAGGGCCCAAATTTTTCGGGCAGCCCACTCTAAAGAGGCTCTTAGATGCCCTTCATCAGCATGCAATTACAATATTATGATTTAAATTAATTTTAAGTAATCAAAGGTATCACGATTTTCATTTCCACCAAAACAAGTTTTAATTAGGTTATTAAATGAATTACTTATTTATACACATTTGATGATTGCCAAACTAAATCGAATCATACTAGTTAAAAGGTAAAGTATTTGAAAAGTGGGAAATCTATTCATGTCCTTGGCAACACTGATTGAATTTAATTAACTGATAGTGATCAAGACGTGATAAGACGATAGTATAGGTTAACTCTTCGCTCACCGGTTGACGACGGCCGTAAGGTCCGAATCCCCGTGTCGCCGGAGGCCGGCTTATTTTATTAACCTAGGAATATTCCCCCGCGGTTCTCCCGGACAAGTGACAACCGGGGTAACTTGAACATCAACCTGTCCACCGGCCATGTTGGTTACCATGATGAAGGGCTGACACCGCGGCATGTGATCGGTGATTTGCTCAATTTCCGTGGGTTGAAACCCATTTGCTTAATTAACCCTTCCCATTTTTTATTTTATATCTAATTTTTTAAAAAGTAATATTGAGAAATTATTATTCATGAAATGGACCCTAACGTCTGCTTGCCGGTCAAAGTAGAACCGCCGGGGGACATATCTTGTGATGGGTTTAGTGAAATTGATGAAGATGATGCTGATGTGCCCAGGTAATTCATTATGGATACAAAAATTACTCTTATTTCAAAGATTTTCACGTATATTTATACAATCTTTGTTCAGCCTGTATCTAAAGTTCAATATTATAAAATCTTACTTGCTGAATTTCTTCAAGTTATTGTTTTATTATTAATATATCGTTTAGAATAAAAACTAGAATACTAATAGAACCATTTATTAATTTTAAATTGCAGATTGTAGAGTTTCATTTCATCCTAGGAGATTTTCTAATCTATTTGTAAATTTATATCAACTGTTTTTTATCTGCTGGAGTAAAAACTTTTAACGGATCGTCATATGTTTGTATATCATAACATTGTTAAAATAAAATAATTGAGAATTATCATTCCAAATGTTCCAGAAAACAAAAAAGATATTCTCAGCAAAAGCTATTAATTAAATAGACTGATGTTAATCACATAATTATTTAATTAATTATATCCAATATTCAGTTATTACATTTTTTGTTCAACCTATAAAAGTAGGTAATCTAGGTCCTTAGAGAGATGTAAAAATAAACTGAAACATTGGTTTCTTTTTGTTATTATTTTAAAATAAAAAAATATTGTCGCCTGGTTGCTAAGATGAATTTCTGCCTGATTTTGTAGTCAATAATAAGTAGTGTTGTGATCAATTTATTCCTGAGTTAAGTCCGACAGTAAAAATAAAAAAGTTGATTTTATTGTGATATATTATTGGATCATTTCAGCATGAAATGGAATGCCAAATATTTCTCAAATGAATTTATTTAAACATGATGAAAATTGTTAGCAAAGCTGTAAGATATAGTTCCAGTTTTTGAATTCCTTCCATGGTTTCAATATCAGAAATCTATATCATCAAAGTATTGAATTACATACATTCAGAATCTTAAATTAAAGGATTTAGTTTTTGTTAACTGCTAAAAACATAAATTACTTAAACTGTGGATGGCAGATTTCAATTTATTTTATTTTTTTTTTTGTTGAGAGAACAGCGACAATTTTATGGACAATTAGAAAATTATCCTTTGAATTACGATAACTATCATTTCATTGATTAGGTTATTGGCTTTCATTCAGAATCGTCTCTAATGCTCAGAGCATTAGCATAATAAATATATATGTATCAGATTAGTCATCACAATTTTTTTTCCTCAACGTAACTCTACGCTGAGGAAGTTTATGCTACGTGCTCCTTTTAAGATTGCACGTATGACCTGAGCTTCCGGAGGCTTCACTTAAGGTAGTTAGGGTGATAATGAAAGGTTTATATATTTTTTGGATTTGTTTGTACGTTTCTTGTTGGTGCTGAATATAGGTAAATTGAACTTTCTGTCATCATGTTAGCGCAATTTATTTGAGATTAGTTATTAAAGTAATTTGAGTTCATTTACTCGTTTTTCTATACTAGCTATTCTCTTAATGGACAAATCATATTTAACACGATTAGCTCAAAATGTTAGTTTATGTGACTTCATAATTGTAAATTTCTTCTTTTGGTTTTCATTCTTGAATCTTCTTCAGTGAAGCTTTAATACAAATTAAATTGTACAAATAATTGGCCAGTTCGTAATAATTATTGTTATTATTATTATTATTGATGATGTTTGAGTTGTTATAAAATAGAAAAATTGGATTTATATCTTATTTAATTTAAAGAATTTTGTATTTAATTTTTCTTTCTTTTTACAATGATTCTTTCTTTTTATATTGAGTTTTTGTAATACAGAATTACATTGAAATAAATTAGGTTCATATTTATTTATTTTTTAATTTAAGCAATTATTTTTTTTAGATGTGGGGTCACATTAGATCAACTTCGTACAAAAATTAAGACAGAAATGGTTGAGAATGGATTAGAAAATGGAGTCATACACGCGGATGAAGTCAAAAAAGAAGAAAATACTGACGATGAAGAAGATGAAACCGAAGAAGAGGTATTTCTGACCTTTGTGGTTAGAATTAAAATCTATTAATGAAAAACCAATATAATTTTAAGTTCAGTATTTTTGTATTTGTAAATTGTAATAAAAATTCTCGTAGAAACTTATCTCTTTAATGTACACTTGCTCGAAATCTGTAGCATCTCAGTTCACATTTTTCACATGTTAATTAACTATTTTACTTTTACACGGAAATTTTAATTTTTTTATAAATGTATTCTAGTAGTATATTTTTTGAAACCAATTCGAATTAATTTTTGCTTTCTAACATACTCCAATGAAGTATTTTCTTTGCAGGACGAACTTGAATATAAAGTGGCCCATTTTCTGGCAGAAACTAGTGTAAGTCGACGTAGGCAAAAAAAATCCTCGAAGGGATCAATTAAATCTGCTTGTAAATTCAAGTGTAATCAGTAAGTCTTATAATTACTATTCCAACGCTTCATTGACTTACTTTGTAATTGTATACCATATTTATACTTCTCATTTAATAGAAGGTATTTTTATAACAGCTTTAATATTTTAGATGTTCCGCCCTTTTTCGATATAAATCAACCTTGACTTATCATATGAAGTCTGAATGTGGCACTGGAGTAATTACAGGATCTAAAGTGGTCAGAAATGCTCCAGCTCTTTGCAATATCTGCAATAAACAGCTTTCTTCTAGAACTTCTCTTATGGTACATCTGAGGATTCATACAGGTGAGAATATTGTGGAGAGATACCCTCTTTTATTGTGAGTTGACAATTTTTTTGAATTGACGGACTGAATTTTTTGCTCATTACTTTGCTTAATCTTACTTTGCTGTGTGTATAACAATAAGATCTTTTCATGTACGGTCTTTTGACAATAATATTGCAGACTATTCAAAGCTGATAAATTAACATTATATGATATGACTGTTTAAAGATGTAGAAATGTAATCCTCCTTAGTGTGCCATAACAAATAGACGCAAAAGGACGTGACATTCAATTTCTTGAATGTTATTCTGTGAAGGCGGTGATTTCATCTGCTAACTATCGAATTTAATCCTACTCATTTCAGAGTTCATGATAGATAATGATCTTTTTATTGTTACATAGGAGAACGCCCGTTTGCTTGCAGTGAGTGTGGCCAGTCGTTCTCGCAAAATGCCCATCTTAAGGATCATATTTCTCGACTTCATTCAGCAGGACCGGATGATGTCTTCCTTTGTCGAATATGCAATCGAACATTTGTAGATAGGGCGCGACTCAGAACGCATATGGACCAACATATAGACCAACAGAGGCCTCATCAGTGTCAGGTTAGATTGTTATGCTTAAATAAACTAGCTCTCTGCTGAAATGATTATAAATGTGAATGCAAACATTTTTCATTTTCAGACTTGCCGCAAGAGGTTCACTACCCCAGAAAAACTGGCTACACATACCTGTACGGAAGCAAGTTCAGGTGGTAATAATGCTGGCAACGGAGGAAGTACTATCAGTCCAGCTAAGCGAGGTCTAGTTTGTTCTGCTTGTGGACATCATGCCCAGTCTAGGTCTGCTCTAAGAGATCATTTAGCTGCACATCCTGTTCCAGTTGCTTGCCCTTCTTGCTCTGCTTCGTTCGAATCAGTCTCAGCTTGGCGTAAACACAATCGTAGAGCCCATAGGGCTAGGCCAGCAAGGTTAGAAACTCAAAAATGACTATTTTTTTCTTGATGGAGAAATCATTTAATTGCAGATCTATTACAATTTTTATGCAGATCTTAGGGGGTAATAAATTCATTGTTATCTAAAAAAATTATTTGTGATATCAATTTCCATTACTTAGATGTTCTTTTTGTGGTCGCACTTTTCCATCTGACTACGATGTACGAGTTCATGAGAGAACACATACTGGTGAACGACCTTATGAGTGCAGTTACTGTGGCCGTGCATTTGCTCGGAAATCTATCCTAGATGTTCACACCACTTTACACACCGGCCGCAGGGACTATGTCTGTTTAGTGTGTGGTTTAGCCTTCAATAGGAAATCAAAGTTGGATGTGCATTCAGCGGAACATACAGATTCTCATGTGCAGTGTGAGGTTAGTAATTGTTGTATTTTTCTGACACCTTATTACGTAATAATATTTCTTAATTTTCTGTAATAATATTTCAAATTTCTTATATCTCTCTTAAAAAAGTAGACGCTTTGCTAAATATTGATAAGTTTAAAATGTTTTAGTTATTTTCCCCTCTCCAGAGGGGAAAGCGGAGCAGGTAATGCTAAGAGATCTTGGCGTCTCTACAAGTATTCCAGTCTTAACAACACAAACAACTAATACAAAACCTCCCACACACTGTTTTACATTGCACATACTGTATGTAGGGTCTGGGAGGTAGTTTTTTCTTGGGCGCATCGACAGCTTTGGCCACTAGCTAGCACACTAGATATTGTGTGCAATTTTTTGGTTTCAGCGAACACACAGACAAACTCTATTTTACCACAGACCACTACCATTTTACACCAGTAACAATTGCACATTGGCTACTTTTCAGTGACAAGATATTTTGGAGGATCGCAATACATCTTTCAGAACTTAGTTTATGTGACTTAATAGCCACGCCATTAGAATTAGCTAATTTAACATGAATTGTATGAAGTGACTATTTTTCGTCAGCAGCCTAAACTTTCTGAATACGCTTACAGGATAAAACGCGCCGCATTTATAAAATAAATTTAATTTATCTTGTAAAATATAGTCAATATAATGTAGTTAAATTTTGTAATGTATCAGAAAGAATGTAGCAAATATATAGTTGAGAATTTTTTTTTAAAGCTTTGGTACTTTATGGTATCTCTTGCACAGATAGTTGAGAAGTAAACATCTTTTTAAGAGCAATATGATAGACACCCCAATGCTGTGATAATATTAATGAAAATCTCTAATATAAAAAGGACTGGAAATCTTATTTAGTAATGTTTGCGGTTGAAGGTTAACTTATTTCTACATTATTATTATTTTTTATAGTCTCTTTTTAATGAATTGATGTTTCAGACCTGTCAGAAGAGTTTCAAATGCAAAGCATATCTAATGACCCATCTGAAAACTCATCTTATTCGAAGCGGTGAAAGTTCACCATCGTCTGCAAGTACTGCTGCTGGACCACTTATATGCCCGAATTGTGGCCGCGTTTTTGGTACACGGAGAGGGTTACGCGGACATACAGCCAAATGTATACCAATTCAGCAATCTCCACCTACAATGGTACCAATTGTCCCAACTCAGTTACCTCCTTCACTCACACATCCAATATCACAAATTACTCCACCACTGATTATACATCAACAGGAACCTCCTATAACCAATATACCTGTTTGTGTGGAAACAGCTGATCCTATTGAACCAGAAGATCTATCCAAACCAAAAATGGATTCACAATCTTAAAGATTAAATAAAAAAGTAACTTTTTGAAGGCCTCATTTTAACTAGCAAGTTTTATCTTAATAAAAAAAGAAAATGTATACAATAGTTTAAAAAAATGAGACTGTAAAGAAAAGGGTAGAAGACTGTATTATCGGGTAATCAAATTGTTCATTTGGTATATCTTTTCAAGATGTAATAAGCAGGGTTGGCAAAATTTGCCAATAATAAAATAGATAGGAGAAAAATAATTTAAAAAAATAAAAAGTAAAATAATATAAACCGGTGATTATAAAGTTCGATTGTTTAGGCCTAAGAAATATTATTAAGAAGTTTAGGTGCTTCTCGAAGAATAAGTACTATTTATTCAAATTGATGGCAAAGAGATTGGAAATGCTGTGAAATTGAAAGTATTGTTCTTTTTTATTTAATGTATGATCTTCAGTTAATTGTTAAAATTAATGCTTCAGGATATTTTGCCTTTATTATTTGCTGTTCTATTTTTACTTTTTTATTGTAGATTTATTTGAAAACTTTTTTCGTATTATATATTTCATGATTTTTTTGTTTACCTTTAATTCCTGCTTATCTTGGAGCATTTCCGACTCTGGATTGTTAAAAAAATACTTTTATTTTTAATACAATTATTATTATTGTTTCATTGAAAAAAAATTATCTTTTACCCACAATATAATTAGTTATAAATATAAAATTAATGACCATTAACTATGGAGCTGTGCAAATTAACTAGAGAGCTGTGGCTGATGATTTGTTACTAAAAAATGAAATTTGAACTATATATATATATATAAATAATTATAAAAAGTTGGAAATGAAATTTCAAAAAAAAAAAGAATATAGCGGGATTCGTCACACTTTCGCATAATCTAAAAAATACTTTATGAAAGGCTGTGTTCAAAGTTGAATCCCCCTCTTTTATTTTATTTTATTTTTTTAGAATGAAACAATATTATATCTAATTGGCAAAACTGGATTTGTATCCTTATTTAATTATTATATTTCTTTTGCTATAGATGTAGGCTCAATTTTAAATTCTTGTAAAAAAAAAATAAGAGAAAGTAACGAAACTACCGAAATTTACCAATTAGTTACCTAACTAGTGATATAATAAATATACATTGTATGAATATATTAATATATAAAACACTTTTGGAAATGTTATATATTTTCTAGAAGTGGAATAAAAAAAAAATGAAAAGAAAAAACAAAAAATAGCTTAGTTCGGAATTAACAAAATTAAAAATGAATAGTTCCTTTAATTTAGTGATGATAACCATGCTTTATTGAGTTAAGAGCTTATACAATATATATTATATATATAAATCTAAAAGATTAAAAAAAAAATGTAAAATAAAATTAAACAAATAAATAAAAATAATATGCCTTTAAAAGTGAAAAAATACAATTTATTAGGAAAAAATTAATAGTTATTTAGATATCAAAATAATTTATGAAAAGTTATAAATTAATAAGTGATTAAAAAAAAATACAAATAAATAAATTTATTAATTTTTGTAGTTAAATATAATTGTTGAATTTAGTTTTGTAACTAGTCAGTAATTGGCAAGTTTTTGTTGAAAATGTTTAGATTATTTACTTCTGGTTATTTGTTAAAATTAAAAAAAAGATATATATAATTAATTTGATATTGTTTTTTTCTTGAGATATTGGATATTTTGATTGTTGATGGATTTAAAAGAGAGAGTTTAGCTTTCTTAAAAAAAAAAAGAAAGAAAATGTATAAGGAGAAATATACATATATCCATTAAATTACTTTTTTTCCTTTCTTGCCCTTTTTTTTTCTTGAATTTTTTTTTTAAATTTTATTATCATTTAGAAGCAGTCTTAAATTGGTTGCATTATCCTTAAGAAAAACCAATGTTTAATTTTCAATAACTATAAAAATAAAAATTAACTGACTTTAAATTATTTCTTTAAATTAAATTCTATTTTTATAGAATGAAAATTTCGTAATTATTTTTTCTTCTAACTTAACCAGTATTGCTTGCCTGTGTTAAAATTAGCCCTAAATTATTCCAATTGATTCGATGTTAGTCTAGACGCTGCTGGTCGAACTGGTGGCTAGAATCTAAACTAAATACGTCTAAAACAAGAGATAAACTAAAATGGCTACTAATGTTTTGATAGTACGCTGGCTGTCATTTAGTGGAACTTTCATTGTTTACTGTATATATTATTTATTTGATATTTAAAATTAAATTAGTTATGTGTGTCCTACATAATTATTACTTTTAATTAAATATTATAGTTTAATTATTTCTGCAATGTGGACACCAACAAAAAATAAAAGATACGGTGTTGGTAAGTTTGTTATCATTTTTTCTTATCTTCAATACTTGCTTAAACCAATACAAGCAAATACGAAAAAAATCAGAGGAATAGCAACCTCCCTGTCAGTTCTAAAAAAAAGCTGCCTTTTGTTTGGCATTCATTTTTTTTTCCTCAATTTGTATTCTGAGTACTTAGTAAAGGAATTTTCTTATTTGTTAATGAGTTGAGATTTTTCGTTTTTCGGCTCTCTCATAAATATTTTAATTTATTCATTATTTTCTTCATTCTATGCATGCAGGTGTAGAAATTGAAATATTAAAGGAAACAGTATATCGATTATCGTGTTGTTTCTTCTTTTTTTTAATTTAGAGAGATACGTTTTTTAAATAGTTTAAATGATTATTTTATAAAATTAATTTCACAAACCATTTTAAATTTCATTCTAATCACTTTGCTTACGTCTTCTAAACTTCAAAATATTTATTTGGCTGCGGCATTGAATCAATTACTTTAAAATTCACGAATTCAGAAAAAAAAAAACTGATTTTATCTGTTAATTTTCCTGCTTGCTGTTTTGAATTACTGCATTAATATTTTAAAGCCATTGTAAAAGTTGCTTCTAGGTTTACATTATTATTTGTTATAAATATTACTCCTTTTGAGCGCACTTTTCGTGTTTCGTATCTGAAGTTTAATCTGTAATAAATAAATAAATGAATGTGTTAATATTAAAAAAAAAAGGCCAATTTAATTTCTTTTGTAAATTTTGCCTGTAATTTTTCAATATATAACAATCTTGTAACATACCAGCGGCCGTTAGGTCCCTTTGGCGCAGAGGATAGCGCGTTGGACTTCTAATCCAAAGGTCGTGGGTTCGATCCCCACAAGGGATGATTGTAATTTTTTTCCCCCACAAGTGATTAATATGTTTTGCATTTAACATTTTAGAAGTGAACAAAATTTATGTAATTATGAAAAATTATTGCTTTTATTATATTTATTATTTTTTTTGCCTTTCTAGCAATTTATAATTGGAAAGGGGAAGTAAGGTATGGGCTTCCTTTAGAAATTGGAGATACAGTTCAGATATTTGAAGAATGCCAAGGTAGTATTATTTTTAAATTATTACAGGATTAAAATATGTATATTATTTATTGTATATTATTTCAGGGTGGTATCGAGGTTATGCTACGAAAAACAGATCTATTAAGGTAAGATATCCTTTTTCTCATTATAAGGTAACTAAACATTCGATTGAAAACCTATGTTTAAGATTTCTTTTTATTATTTCAGGGTATTTTTCCAGCATCATTTATACATATTAAACCCCATAAAGTGGAATCAATACACAATGAAGGGTAAGGGAATATGATTTTGTTGGATATGTGGATAGGTCCACAATGTTGGATAACATTAAGAATTTTATCCATCTTAGTATTTTATTTTTTGTTGTTTCGTATTTTTTGTCGGTTTATCAGTTTCGTAAGGCTATTGTCAAGGTAAGGCTATTAATTTCGTGCTGAAAGTTGTCTTCATCTTTAATAAGCGTAGATTGCATACAAATTTAGGCAAATGATTGGCACATAAGTTCGGTACAAAAACATAAAGTTGAAGTCATCTTTCTAAAGGACCAAAACCGTCAGAAACAATAAAAATAAGCTTGCTATGACGGATAAAATCCAGAATTTCTTTTTACTTTCTGATCACTTTCTACTTTCTTATTTTTATGACTGATAGTAATAGGAATTCATGGATTCCATTTGTAAATATATTTGATAACTTTTTTTTTTGTAAATTATCCCAATTACTGCTATTACCTTTTTTTTCTTTAATGGATTGTAGGCTATATATTTCCCATTAAATAATAACTTAGCATGATTAAGGTGTTATAACCAACGAGTAGATAGCCGTTAAACATTGAAGTTTATTTCTTTAAAAAATCCTCGATGTTTCGCACAATGGCATGCCATTTTCAAGGGGTTATTTAGGATTTTATATAATTTGTCTATAAGAAGATGAACAGAAAAAAATTATAATGGTACAAGGAACTAAAATGTGTAGGTTTGTTACATTAATATTATACTTTTTTGGGCTTATTATAAAATGTAACAAACATACTACACATTTTAGTTCCTCGTACCATTTTTATCTGTTCATTTTATTTTTGCATATAGATTAACATATTTTCCTTTTTGAAATAGATTTTTCAAAAAAAATGAAGAGTTAATTGTAGTGAAAAATAAACATATAAATTGTAGTGAATTTCTTGCAATGTCGTATCTATACAGTGATGATGCAATTAATATTATTCACGATAAGTGCAAAAGATGTGTGAGCAACTTCCCCTTTGGAGCTCTTTCCTAGTAAATAATACGGAAATGAAACATAAACTCGATTGAGTCATGATCACTTTATTTTTCTCATTTAACATTTATAGTTTCGGTTGTTTTCAATTTAACAGAAAATTATAGACGATTAAATTTTTACAGAGTTTTTTTTTTTTCTCTGGCGGATGCGTTATTTCTTTATTTAATGATCATCAACTGAGTTCGGACGTTGGTCCATCATTCAGAATGTTTTGATTAATAGTTTGAGAGCGTCGATTAGAATGGCTTAGACATACTCTTCAAGCTGTGTATCTGTCTCACAAGATTTTATTTATTTATTTTTATCATTTTTCTAATTATAAGGTGTGTATTTAAGAAGGTTGTGAATTTTAATTTTTTCCTTTCATTTTAATTCAATAATAACATATTAATTAAATAATTTTCTAAACTACATAATTCTGAATTTGTTGAGTGTTATTCTTTTGAATCTCTATTGTTTTAATTTGATATTAAACTTTTTATTGCTTAGGTAATTATTGTGTATTTTTAGTGTTGGATTTATAGCATCTTTTCCTATTACATTTGTAGGAGCAAATTTGATGTCTGCTTAATAATAAATGAAAACATTTTCTTTCATTTATATTATTTGAAAATAATTATATTTCAATTCTCTCAAAATTTCAATATAACCATAAAACAAATTAAATTATTTTTTAAAAAAAGAGAAAGTAAAAAGTATCTTTCCTAATTATTAAGGTGATTATTATTAGGTTAATCTCAAATACCAAAAAATGAGATTTTCTGTTCTCATATATCATTTTTAAATTTAGTTCAAAATTAAAATTTATTTTATCTAAACAGTTTTAATCTCTATAGTCGCTTTCCTAAAAAGCTAGATTCTTGATTTGGACAATAGGGAAATCTTTTTGGCTTTTCTCAATATGATCAGTGGCCAGACCCAAAAGTGCAGATAGAACTAGTATTGCCGGTCAGCAATACAACAACACCTGAGTATGAGCTTAATGCAGCAGCAGCGCTAGCTACGATTGCTAAGAGTACCCGAATCGAAATAGGAACTCTTGTAGAAGCGCCCCACCGCGCTGCGACCTTCACGGTCTATCTGGTGTTTACT
This sequence comes from Triatoma infestans, assembly GCA_011037195.1. Classification (NCBI taxonomy): domain Eukaryota; kingdom Metazoa; phylum Arthropoda; class Insecta; order Hemiptera; family Reduviidae; genus Triatoma; species Triatoma infestans. Next base: position 17,070 of record JAAEAF010014642.1, on the reverse strand, counting down.
CAAACCAATTCCAAAGTTCTAGAACGGTTGGCAAGTGGGCTACAAATTTGAGGGAAAGATTGCTGCTTTTTAACTTGTCCTAGATAATATATCGGATTTTGTTAGCAGTAGAGTAGTAATATTATCCGATTCAAAGGCTGCCTTAATCGCGATTGCCTCTACCAAAATATAGACAGTCTCATATGACAATCTCATAGACAGTTTACATATGCCGCAAAAGGTTAGTGGCTAAAGCTGATAAGGACGTAATTATGTAATGGTTCCAGCCCATTGCTGAATTTACGGAAATGAACAAACGGACAGCCGGGCACGGATCGGAGCTGGCAAACCCCAGCCTAATTTGCCTATCCCACTGCCCAGCTTAAGAGGATTATTAAGGCTGCTAGTAAAGAAAATCTCCCCATAGAAATGAGGAAATGTTGCGATGGCAAGCGCTGGGCTACTTTTCTTGATCTAAATAAGCGTCTCCCTCAAAATCTTACAAGAACTGTAGCAGTAGCCTGCTATAGCCTCATCATTTTTTTTTCTATTTCCCAGCTCCAGTAGCCCTGCAGCTGAGGAGTTGATTATTCTGCCTGTTCCCATCATGATTATAAGAATTTAATTTTATAGTTCAAAATATTGAATTAGCATTTATTATTATTATTATTATTTTTAATGTAAGACAATAGCAATTTGAAGTTGATTACATAAAATAGATGTGTAACAGTTAATTTAAGAATAAGAAAGACTAAGAAGAAAATATAATAATGCAAAGAAACTAGCAAACAGTTTATTATAAATTTAGGTCAATTTTGTCGATGAACACCATGAACTGTTTATTGAATTTTGAGATTAACAAACTCGGGGCCGCTGGCCATCCTTCTCCCTCCTGAATCACCTCCTTAATCAGTAGCCACATCAATGGCTATATATTGGTTGAAAATAAGACTTTCTCCAGCTCCATTTTCACAGCATTGGCATAGCTACGCGATATGGAGAACATCTAAAGAGATGTGCTGCATACTGCATTGCAGTATATTAATGAAGACGAAATTGTGGTTGAATACTATTGGGCCGCTCGCTTTAAAATGGCTGAAAAGACCTACCTTTACAATTCAAATATAAGCATATGATAAGACAACTCAAAACTAAGATGAAAACATCCTTTTTCAGTGTCCAAAAACGCCGTATAAAAGGCAAGAAAAATGCGGATTCTTTCTTATTCGTAAGGATAACTTTGAAATCTAAGTTTGCGGCCGAAACTCATCGTTACTTATTGAAGCTAACGAAGGAAGCTGAGCCCAACAAGAAACTTCAGTTAATATCCCCCATCTCTCTGAGAAACCAAGATATAGCCACATTGTTTTGCTTATATTATTCCATAGTAAGCAACTACCGGCCATAGTTCCAACATCAAGAAAAATCTGCTGTGAAACACTCACAAGACTTTCTGTTACTGCAATTTACATAGTTATAAATGGCGAATTTTCTTTACATTTATAATTCTTATTAGATGTTTCTATGGAGAAAATCACAGAAAACGGAAAAACCGTTTAGTAAAATCGCACTTCCGGTTAATAGATTTTCTTATACTCGGAATTTTGTCAAATTTTAATGGTGTTTAATATTATATGGAGGATAGAATCGTATAATAAATTAAAATAGCACATTAGAGGAAAGCATAAACTGATCCCTCCCTTAAAACCCACTTAAATGAATTTTCCCAGAGAAACGGTTAAAATATAGGTTGTGACTCTTTGTATATTTAGTTAATATAACAAATTTAAAGAAAATCGTTTTTGTGAAATCTCAAAAAATTTAAAAGCCACTTCAGTAAGTCGCACTTCCGGTTAGCCAATTTTTATCAAATACGGAATTTTGGCATCACATTTCATTGTAATTAATATTATTTAGATATAAAAGTATTGTTGACCCCAAATTTACAACAATGAAGAAATTTGGTGAGTTTCGGTCAAGAAAGAAACATTCAATTATGCCAACGTTTCGACATAATTCGATTTAATATATAGATAGTCGTGAAGATGTGGAGATAGAATTTATTAACATACATCATTTGATGTACATCACAGAAACAAAAAAAGAAAATTTAAAAGTTACTAGTTTTTTAGCTTTAAATCATCTACAGAAAAGTGAGTTTGCAGAATGATTCAAATAAGAGCAAAGTATGGTTTAATAAAAAATGTATAACTGCTAAAAAATTAGTTAGATTTTCCTATGAGAAATTAGTTAAAGAAAATTTGTCTGAAGTAAGTTATTTGGAATTTGCACAAAATAAAACGAAATATAAAACTATTGTAAAATCAAGTAAACGAAACCATTATTTAGAAATATTAGAGGGCCTTTGTAATGTCGGCAATAGTAAAGAATTTTGGTCAGCAGTTAACAAAGTTCAGTTTAAAAAGCCATTAATAAACTCGTTTTCTTCATTCTTTGTCATTTTATAAGGTAAATTCTTTATTAGATGAAGATATTGTTTTCCATAAATTACAGTGTGTAAATGATAGTTGTAAAATGGGCAAAGCTGAGGAACTGATGACTTTGCGTACGAAATTTTCAAAATAATGCCGGCTGAATGGGACCATTATTTGCTCAACCTCTATAATTCGGTCCTTGTTATGGAAATGTGCCAGATGAATGGGGGGGAAGTCTTTATTTTCCATCTTTTCAAGAAAGGGGACCCACAAGATCCAAATAATTATAGGGGCATTGCCCACATCAATACAGTTTTGCTACTTGTTAACTGCTGACTAAAACTGTTTACTATTGCCGACATTACAAAGGCCCTCTAATATTTCTTAATAATGGTTTCGTTTACTTAACTTTACAATAGTTTTATATTTCTAAATTAGACGCCTGGAGTACCAAAGCAGAACTTTTTAGATCTTTATTGTTTGCAACATTATTATACGCTTGCGAAGTGTGGGCACCCATGTACTGCTCTAAGATCAATGGTAATTAGTATCCAATTTTTTAAATCTGTTTAATTGGCAGCGTAATACGCCTAAATTACATGGTACGCTTGGAGACCGGTACAGATCATGTTGAAAATAAGGTCATTAAGAGGATGTTAAGCTGGTGGTCCAGGGTTAAACAAATGGACGAATAGATTGCCAAAGATATGTATGAACAAGTTAATTTCTTAGATCGCAATCCAAGTAACAATCTAAAGTGCAATTGGTATTCCCAAATGAAATATAAACTGCTTCGTTATGGTGCTCAATATTTTTTGAAATCGAAAGTGATTGCCGTCTAGCTAAAGAAATTTCTAATATATTAAAAAAGTCAGGAATCATAATCTTTCAGTTGATATAACCTCTACTTTGAATTCTAGTTTTCACCCTTTATTCAGGAAAATTAATAACTTGGGTTCAAGAAAAATGTATTTATAGGTAGTATTTAAAGCAAAAAATTGTCAGCCAATTAGGTTAGGTCATCCAGACCATTGTCGTTTAATTTTTAAAGGTAATATCTTTAGATTTGATTCCGATTGTAACTTAGGCGCCCCAGACATTATCACTTTTTGTTAGTATGCCCGGCATTTAGAACTGCTGGGAAAAAATATTTAATTGAATGTATTAATGTTGAGTATGATAATGAAAAAAAATTACAAAATATATTAAGAATTGATAGCATCCACAAGTCCATAATGTGTACTTTTACGTTTTCTCTGCATTGTAAATTTGAAAATTAAATTGTAGTTAACAGTTTTGTTTTATAAGGTCAATTTTTAGATTTTAACAGTTGTCTCTTTATTTTTACCATTACATTAGTACTGTTTGTAAATAGTTAAATTTGAGTAGATGCTTTTTTCTTTTTTTTTTAATATTTTTTATTTTCTTTTTTGTTTAATTTATTTAATGTAATTAGTATGCACTTCATTTTATTATTTGTAACAGAACTCCATTTGTATGGGGTATTTCCCCGAAAACAAAAAAGTCCTTTCTCTTCTTATAAGAGGCAAGACGAAAATAATATAATCGCTTGATATGCATTTATAATCGTATTTATAAATGCATATCAAGAATCAATGTCGATTTGATAAAAGATTTTTTATCAAAATCAATTATAATAAAAATATTTCTTATTCATAATTTAATTATTATCAATTATACTTGTTTGATCAGTTGCTGCCGGATTGTAGAAACCAAAGATCACAAAATGCTTAGTTATAGTATAAATATTGATCCTGCCTGATTATTAATAATTTTTTTTAAATAAAATTTTCAGAAAATATACCTGTGAGCCAGTAACACCTGCTGAAGATCCAGTAATATGCGAAGTGACTCAAGTATTAAGAGAATGGAATGCTATCTGGAAAAATTTATTTGTTGTCAGTATTCTTTGGTTGTAATTTTATGAATTTCGTTTTGTAACGCAAAGTCTTATATATATTTTTTTGTATAAGGTGTATATTTTTGTAAAAGTCTTATATATATGTATATTTATTTATTTATTTTAGGCGCGAGAAACGTACAAGTTTACAACGTTGCGCAAAGTAATGAGAGAACTAGTGGACTGGAGAAGGGAACTTCTTACTGGGACTCTAACTCAAGATCAGACGAGAGAAATGAGACTTAATATTACGTCAAAAATAGATTGGGGCAATAGGTAAGTGTTTTTTTCTTCTTTTTTATACATTCTTTTTTTTTGAAAGTAAGAACATTCTTAATTTTGATCAGTTTATATTGCTAAAATAATTGGGGTTTATTTTTTGCTTGATCACGCGAAGTATAGCCTGTTGTCACAAGGAAAAAAAAATTATGTAGTAGAGAGATCTTATTAATTTTTTAAATATTACATGATCAAATTGTTATTGTAAAATCAAGTCACCTTATCTGCTTCTTCATGTTTATCATGTCCCTAATAAATGGATGTGCTTAATTGTTGCTCATAAATGAAGATAATAGCTTCACTTTAATGTCTTATTTTGAAGATTTGCTTTGAGAATCATAGAACACACAAAAGTACTGCATTAAAGGTTATTTAGAGTCTCCTGCTAGAAGTATCAGTCTACTTTTTCCATGCATAAAACCTTATTATGTTTTTTTTAGGAAATTCCTCTTCATTTAATAACAATGAAATGTTAGCCTAGATTTAAAATAATTTTTGTTTTAAATTGTTTATCATTTTCATTTAAAGTTCGGTGGAAGAAAAAAGTTCTAATTAATACAATTTATTTAAAAAGTTTAATTGGAAAACATGCTTTCCTAATAAAGTTGTTATTTTAACATGATTAAAAATATGATTATAATTATGGAAAATAGTGAAACTGTATGAAAATATAATTAAAATAAATATCACACTGTTTCATTTTTGTCTTTAAAAAAGATGCAAAACAACAATATCATGAAGAACTCTTATTATTAATTAGATTTTTTATTAGAAAAAAAAGAAGAAAAAATTATATTTTTATTATCGTTGTTTTTTTATTTTGTAATGGCACATTACTTTATTATTGAATTTTATTATTAAAGTAAGTAATATTTTTATTGTCATCCACATAGTTGTGCAGCAATAGGTAGGTTTCTATATTGAAATTGTTTTCTATGACGTCTTTGATTAACTGATTTCTTAACATTAAATAGTTAGGCACTTAGCGGAAGACAATGTGATTTTTGTTGTCTATCCATAACATATACTTAAAAAAATAAATACATAGAATTTAGGAATGATAATGTATTCCTTATTACTTAATTGTATTTTAACTTACTTGAAATAAAACATAATTTAAACCAAACGAAATAAAAAATAAGATATGATCAGAAAAAATTTAATATATCTTTTTATAATAAAAGAAGAGAAAATATAAATGAATTAATTAATCTAAAAATAAAGAATAAAACGCAGTCATTTTTAAATATTTTTGAGATCTTTTTACTTTTATTGTTTTTTTTTTAAATCATTTTTATTATTGCATAATTTCATAAAAAGTTTTTAAATATAGTAATGCAAAGATACAATGTAAAAAGAAAATTCCTAAACTAATATTTTATAAAATCAAATAGTGATTTTTTTGAATTAACTAAATTAGTAAATAAAAATTACATTTAACTAATATAATAATAATGAATAGAATATAAGGAATGCATTTATTTCTCTAATAATAAAGAGACAGAGAAAATAACAAACAAGCTACTTAATCATTAATTCATACTAGTAAATAAAGTCTGGGCTAAGTGACCATAAATAAAAAAGCAATACCAAAAGATTTTTTAATGTTTCATTAATAATTTTTGTTTTGTATCAAGTAGCATAATCATTTTTTTCTTCTTTTTAATCAGATTTCTAAATAACCGACTTATTTAAACTTATAAGTGAAAAAAAAATTAAATATTTATGATAAATTAATGCAAAATTTCCATTTACATTAATGATTTATTTTCTTTCTTCGTCCAATGGTCACTTTAGTTTGAAAGACTTTAATTGGGAATTTTGTTGTGTATTCAGTTCACCGCGCTTAATCTGATAATGTATGTATAATCGTTTATTTAGGTGTAAAATTCCCTATTCCTTTTTTCCACTCGTATAATTCTTTAAAGAACTCGCTTAAGTTAATATTTTTTTTAGAATAAAATATTTGAGCTCATATTTAAAATTAACTAAACAAAAATCTGGCAATTGGAATTGACACCAAAGAAATAAAGGAAAATATATCTGAATATGTTAGAAAATCACAGTTTCTGCGGGTGCGACTGTATGACTGCTGCGCGGCGCGGTACTCGCGCAGTCCGGCTCATATCAGGCTTCCGTCTCCATATGTAATCGTAACTTTGACGATGGATACATTGGTGATAATTCAAGTGTTGATGGTGCCGTTGGAATGTTATTACCTAAATGTAGTTTTCGTGATAATTCATCCAATAGCTCGCCAAATACCATCATGTTTAGATTTTGTCCCAGGAAATGCAACAACAGGAAATCACCCACCTTAAAAAGATGAAAAAAAAATTTATTATTAAGAATTTAATGAATGAAGTCATTTAACCGGATTGTGCCCATCATTTTTATTTTTTTATTTTACTTATTTTTGTCGGTTTTATATGCTCATCTTCCATCAGAGATTGGTTTGGCTCAGACTTTCTGTCGCAGAATATGTTCTGTAAAATTTAATATTTCTACACTACAGACCAAATCAATTTCTTAACAGTAAATGGACATCTGAAACCGAACAGATAAAGATTAGGACGGAAACAGTCTTAGATCTTTCCAGCCTTTCAGACACAATCATACATCCCTTTACTTTAATTCTCCAGAGGAATGATTATAAATTTCTCAATTAGTATTTTGATAACAGTTTTTAATAGCTTTGATAAATACATTTCATAAAATAAAATTCATTCTCAAAAGAAGATTAAAGTTATTTGCAAACAGAAGCTTAATATTTTTGGGTCAAGCTGGATCAGCATTATCTTTTTCGTTACAAACTCCAAATAAAGAATTGTAAATCTACAAGAATTGGATTCATGGATGTGAATTTATTCCAGTTATTGCTCAGAAACCTTTAGGGGAAGTTGCCTAGCCACTTCTCCAGGGTACCTAGCCTGTCTTCACAAACGTCATTTACACTGAAATCCGCAGAAATTCACACGATAATCATAGGACTTGCAGAAGTTAGTTGATGTGCGCAAGTTTTTGAGTTTAACGTACCTACTGGCAAACTATAGCTCGTCACTATCATACATACATAAAATGATACGTAAAATATAAAAACTCATTCACATGGCTTTCTCTTACTGCAGTTAATGCAATTAACTTGACAACTTTTCATCAAACTTGGAATTTTTATTCAAGGAGTTAAGGATGTGCCGTTAAAAATACACATGTTTAGATGGTGATGGGTGGGTAGTTGATAGAAGGGAGCAGATAGTTGAATGAAATTACATTTTAATCCAAAAATCAGCGACTCGACAACACTTGAAATCTAACGGCAGTGATTCCCTAAAACCCCTCTAAAATCGATTTTCCTGGAAAAATATTTAAATTTATCTATATAAGCTTAGTTAAGTTTGCACAGTTTAAAGAAAATCGTTGAAGTTATTTTCAAAAAATTGCAAAAATAAATAGAAAATAAAAAATCCAGCTATCTGCTGCTAATGGTACTTTCCGGTTGAACAATTTTAACCGAAACCTTCTTTTAGAATCCTTTAGTATTTCTGCTCGAAATACATTCTGATTTTTCGGTTTTGATATAATTTGCACATCCTCGACCATTCGCTAAAAACATTTTGTATTTGGGCCTTGAAAAGTTAGGAGGAAATTTAGTTTCCAAAATGTGATAAGATGGCAATATTCTTCTCACAGCTGTGAAAGTACAAAGCAGCCAACCAAAGAGGTTATCCATGTAAATTAATTTAAATATACAGAAGATCTAAAAACAAATTCTAAACTATTAAGTGATCTGTTTGTAGAGATACTTTACCTGTGTTTTGCGAATAAGTGCTGATACCCCCGCAGGCGTACCAAATCGAAATCTTCTAATTAGAATGATCTCTCGTATTGATGGAAGCAATACTATCGCTGTAGAGTACAACAGTGCAAGACCACTTAATATTCCCAAAATGATTAGCCAAAACCTGAGGGCAGCAACAGTAAATTATAAATGCTATCATTGAAAGAAAGTTTGGATGAAATAATTTTGAGGGCAAAAAAAGTTGGTTGACATTGCTTTCCTATAAATCAGATTACTTCAACAAGATCATTAAACAGAAATTAAATTGGATTCGAAAGCCATAATTATTAAGTACGTAATAAGTATTTGCTTATCAATCATTTCCAATCACATCAAGTTAATGGCTATGAATACCAACAATAATATTAAAATAGTATTCTCAAACCTACACTTTTCGATAATACTTTTTCTTTTTCTAAGAAATTAGATCTGCTATATAAATTTCCAGATGAAATAATAGTTTGTTTTATCAAATGATTAAGGTTAACAAAACTTACCATAAGAAAATATAGATTTTCTCATTAAGAATGTTCAGTGCTAGAACACATAAAGTATCGTGTCGCTGAATTGTTCCAGAGGGACCATACTTGTGGAATGTACATTTAGTCACCCGTGGAAATACTGCTACCATTGGGTCGGTTCTCATTTCATGATTCTGCCTTGAAAATTTTAATACATCTGTGCCATAGGTCATAAAAGCGCCGCCAAGAAATTTATCAATCAGAAATATATTCCCGATCTGAAACAAAAAAATAAATAAATAAATAAATAAATAAATAAAAAATGATCAGGTTTTTCCCTTATATAGTATTAGTATAAAATATTATTTAAATAATCCGGTATGAAATACGATAATTCTCAATTTCAATGTTGTAAGTTTCACAATGCTAAGCGATTTTTCTTCAAAAACGAATATTTAAGAAAGTTTAATTTAACAGATTAACTGAAATGACAATTTAGAGAATCGCCTAAAGACAAAACTGTTCAGAATCCCCAAATATGAGTTTTCCAGAAAAATCACTTGGACTATAGTAATATGCTCAGATGAGTCCATTGCATATACAGAACATTTTTCTTCTCAAATTTTCATAAGAACAATGGAAAAACTTTAAGTAGAATTACATATCCCTAATCAACTTCAACTTAATCAAAACGTTGAAAATAACGTATAATTAAATTACTTGTTTTTATCTACGTTTATAACATAGTTGAGTAAATATTATATACCCTCACGCGTTAGTCTAATGGCTAGCGCACTCAATTTAGCGGGGAAATCAATGGTTCGAAAATCTCCCCCATGGCTCAAACGGTGTTGACTCTCAGCATCATGAAAAAAGGTGAGAAGGCTACTTCTACACTAAGTAGCAAAGGTCAGAATAAAGGAATCGAGCGTACTTACCACAAATTCTCAATAAAGATCGACTAGCAAGCTTTAGCACTTCATGGGGTGTGGTGACGCAAAAAATAAAAGGAAGAAATATTATATATCTAGAGATTGGGAATATATAAAAATAAAGAAAAGGAGTAATTTCCGAGAAATCACAAAAAACTTTATAAAACATTCAATAATTTTCAAAACGTTAATTCTTAAGATATCTCAAAACATTTATTTCTCAAGAGATCTCTAAAAGTCCAGTTTCAAAAACCTAACACAAACGCAATCATACTTCCTCGCATTAAGCATTAAAAGGATGTCAAAAGATTCATTAGTTTATTATCAGATGTAAGAACAATTTACGGTACATTTTGTTAAAATAAAATCTCTATAAACGTTTTTCTTAATGGATTCTAATTAATGCTGGAATATTCAATGAAACGACTCTATTACCGATTTCAAATTATGAGAATATTCTAACTATTGGAATTCATTTAATAGCTATTTGGAATACAAAACATTAACATTTAAATGGAGTTACTTACAACATTTATAAAATTGAACAATTCACACAGATAGTATCCAGTAGCGTAGACATTATGCATATGTAAGGACTCCACTATATATTGCACCAGTCGGCTTGTCCTAGCAGTTTTCTCTTGACCCATCATTATATTGCCGCCTCGAAGTCCTGTACATGATTAATGTTTCCATTCACTTTTATAGACTACTACTTATAACAAATGTATTTAGGCACAGATATCACAAGGACACAAAAGATCTTTCAGATAGCAGTGGATTTCTCTGTGCCGGTAAAACCAGTTGTAGAAAGAAACACTGAAATTATAGCCATTAGGTTTCAGAATTCATTTCCTGAATTAATTTGGAACAGAAACATTTTTGCAAGTACACTTTTTTCTAGTATTAATTCAATTTTTTAGCGAGATATAACTCTTCTATGCGAGTGCAAAAGACAAACTCTGCAAGAATTGAGATTTTTGCCCTTCAAGCTATGCAGCTAAATAAGAGCTGAACCAAATAGAATGTTCTAGGAGTTGTAATTTTAATGAAACCTCTTACCTTCGGTGAGATGTCTAATTTTCCCCTCTTCCCAGTTCTTCCAAATCCAATGGGGCATATAGAATAACGCACCCTGTAAATTCAAAGTTACCACAAAATCTTTTTAATGAAATCAAAATCTTTAGAAACATATTCAAATATTTTATTTATTTAAAAAAAAATAAAAAATCTTTGATAAGAAGCTGAGAAATAATAATTTTTAATTAAAATTTTAGGGAAGGGATTAGCTCAGTGGTAGCGCGCTGGACTAGTAACGCGGAGATCACGGGTTCGAATCCAGCCGTGCTACCCTTAGATTTTCTCTTCCTAGGAGCCCCTACAGCTCACTGTCCGGTGATGGACAGTGTTGTCTGTAACGGGAGAACACTGTCCGGAGGCCGGCAGTGCACTGAGAAGGCTCCGGGCGCAAATGACCACAGATGTTGAGACGCCTTAAATAAATAAATAAATAAATAAAAAAAAAAAAAATTAAAATTTTGTTTCAAAATGTAATATAAAGACACACCTGAAAGAACAGCATAAAAGGTACCCACTGATAGTATGCATGGTACCTCTTCTCAGTTCCAGGAACAAGGTCATTCGCAACACCTGGATGTGCCACATGAGTACCTACTACTCCCGTCTGCCCTGGTAATGTAAATGTATATGTGATCCAACAAAATGTGTTGATCACATGTCTTGGTATTCCATCGTCATTTATACATGAAATAGGATCACCTTAAAAAATAAGAAGGAAATATATTTTTACTAGTTGTACCCGGTCGCTTTGCTGGCCCCTAATATATATTTGAAAGTAAAAACGTTAATTTATTTTATTAGAAAATATTTATTGAAATGAAAGATAATGAGTGAATTGAGAAAAATTTGTTTTATAAACAAATTGTCAATAAAACGAAAAATTGTAGAACTTACAAAGCTTGTTATTCGTTTAAGTTTCACCAGAGGAATACCTATATAAAGATTTCTCAAACGAAATCCGTTTATTTGAGATTATATCCCTCAAAGCATGCTTCTATTCTTAATTAGATGAACTAGTATAATAATCAGTTGAATGATGGAAGGAAATCCATAACACGCTATGACAGATATGATCTGAGATATATCCAAACATTGCGGAACCAATCACCTGTACAGTAACCCTTTATTGTTTCTATTAGTTTAAAGTTTTTATTTTATTTATTTTCAGCTCTTCGCGATTTTGTCGAAAATGGTTCCAAAGATTTCCTTCAAATTTATATACTTACTTCACATATGTGGGCCTGTAATATAATTTTTTTAAAACAGTTTTTTGGATTAATTAATTTTTATGGGAGGAGGATGTTTATGATGTTAAGCTTCACCTGTCATTCACACTATAATAAGGTTTTCCATTGCATACGAAATATGAATATAAGGAAAATGCAGCCTGTGGGAGTGTTCTCTGCTCTATTGCTCTTTTGACTTTCTCCATATTTCGGAGCTCTTTTTGGAGAGACTAATCGCCAAAAAGATTCTAACCCCTTGAAGAGGATTGTTCCCTTTTTTGCTAGATTTCATCAACATCTACAATGATCTCAGTCATCACATTCTAGGCCAATTTACCCTAGAAATAATAATCCCAAAATAATCGTAAGTCTAATGCCATTTTCGAAACGATAATATAAATCAGTGCTTCAATAGCGGCCAGATTTTTGTTCGAATTATAATTTTTGTATTCCGATAATTCCTCTCGATGTTGAACTGGATATATCAAAGATATCGATAACTTTATAGAATATAAGTAATTTACATTGGGGGTGGGTGTTGGTGTAGTGTTATGAGCTTGGACTTGTAAGTGGGAGGACCCCAGTTCGAGTCCCGCGTATAACTGCTAAATTTTATAATAGTATGAAAAATGTTAACAGTAAAGTAGGTGCTTCCGCCCCCGTCCACGACACCTAATTTGGTAATTGGATCCTATAATATTCTCATAGGATGAATTAGTTATGAACAAAGTAATAATAAATAAATGGGAGTAAGAAATGAATATTATGGGTACCTACTTCAAATTGTGCAACTAATTCGTTTTCATTTCTTGTAAAATTTCGATTTTTTGTTTTCATGCATCATGAGTTAATTTCTTTAAAGATAATATGAAATGTGCTACATAATTCGAAGATTTTCGGGCACTGATGAGTGTTTTACCAGTAACACCATTCAGCAAGATATCCACCAGCAAATTTGTTTTTACAATAACTTTCATTTTTCTTTTTATATTAAGTCGACCATGAAAGCAGAAAATCCAATTTTTTACGGCTTCTTTTGTGTTAGTGTATTTTCTCAAGGACTAGATGAATGATGAATGGTAGTTTTTATTTTTTATTTTTTATGCAATCATGTTAACATAATTAGTTATCTGTTTGGTAATTTATTATAAAAAATGTCTTTATAATTTTTGGAATTAGTTCAGAGAGTGTAACAATTGCATCAGTTAACAATAATTTATGTAGTAAGTAAAGTAATGCCTATTTTATTTTAGGCGGACTTAACGTCCACCTACCAAATTACGTGTCGAGGACGGGAATTTATGTAGTATAAAATTCAATAAATTTTATAAACTATTTTTTAAAGTCACTTCCGGTTAACGATTTTCTTCAAACTTGAAAATCTAGCAATGTTTTTGATTTGTCTTAATAGAATTAAGATATAGCTGATAGAACCGTGTATCTTATAGAAGTGACAATTTAGATGAAAGTTTAACATTATAGTACTCCTGGAACTTACAAATTCAATTTTTTTTTTTTTTTTTGTGGAAAAACTGAAATAAAAGATACGTTTATATCTGTGAAGTTAGTACTTCAAGTTACAAGAAAATCATAGGAGCCGTTTATGAGGAAAACACGTCAACCTATCTAACAACACTACGGATAGCCAATTTTCTTCAAACTTTGATTTATAGCTAAGGATTTGACATACATTAGAGGCCTGATTTCACTGTGTAATTATATTAATCGTATGTTAATATTAAGTTTTTGTTTATATTAATATGTACATAATGTTTTGGATAGGTCTTGGATCTAAAAAGTAGGTATTTACTGTTAGAATAAACTCCCACAATTATTTTAATTTAATTTTGAACTTCCACAAGATCTGTTATAAATTTGATTGTAAAAAAGTTATGAAAATTTCGTAAATCTATATTAATCTCAGTATTCTTTATATTCACGTAGTTGTGAATACTATGGTACTAAATAAAGTACAGTCACAATAGGTACATGAAAACTCTTGGCTGCAAATAACTAAAATGGAATGTGGAAGTTAAAATTCTTGTCACTTATACTTTATACAGTGAAGGGAGTGTACAGTTCCCTTCACTTGGACCTTCTTGGGACTAGTTAAGTTCATTGCACTCTCTTAAAGGCTTATAAAGTCTCTCTATAGTCTTTACATGCATTGAATTGCTTTTTATACTATTAACTTCTCAACATGATTATTGAATAAATTTTTATAATTAATAAGTATTCAGGTTAAATGATTTTACTTCTAAAAAACTTAAAAAAAAAGTTTGCTTGGTTACTTTAAAAAAAAATTATTAAAAACATTAAAAAATGTTAGTGTTTTTCCAACTTGTATTGACAAATTCCTTCAAACTTGTAACTATGACAGCAAATTCAATTGTACTAATTTATGTAGCATTAAGGAGAACAAAAATAAACCAATTTCTTCAGGGAAGTCTTAACTTTACGGTCCTCAAGAACCTCCTAAAACCAATTTCGTGGAAAAATAGCTTAACGTGGCCAATATATTGCGATCTTTTCAAATCTACGAAATTGTGTTTACATTGGAAATATATGATTCAATGCAATATCCTTCAATTTAGTATTTTGGTTTTGATTGTATGATTTAAGAAATGAAAACATTATTATGAATAGTTGATAAGATTTTGGTAAAATTCCATCAACCGGAAGTGTCACTTCACAATTTTTTTTTTTTTTAGTTTCTCACGATTTTCTCAAAAATTATTGATACGATTTTCTTCAAACTTCGTAATTTAACCAGACATATAAAGGCGTATCACATTTATTTGAAATATTTTTAAAGGAAAAATGATTTTTGGAGGATTCACAATCCTTCCTCACAGGAAGCTGCAGCGTTAAAGTCACTTCTGTAAGATGATTCTATCACCTGCATAATATTAAGATTACTTGAAAAGCAATGCTAGCTTTCTCTTTTGAAGAAAATCTATAAATCGGATATGGAATTTTGAAAGGTATCTGAGTTTTTTTGGAATTTCTCATCAGATTTTTTTGATAGTAACAAATAATACAAGTTTGAATAAATTGGAAATAAAAATAAATAAATAACACTTACCAATAAGATTGTTGGCCGTGACTAATACACAGCAGACAAAAAGAAAGGCACTAGTTGTTCTGTAATGAAGTCTGAATACCAGATTGTCTATGATAGCTTTCTCTACCAGATAGCGTATCTTAACAAAGCCGGCCACAGCCGATAATAATGCTAGAATGCTCATCTTGGCACCTCTGAAAAAAAACAAAACAATTAACACTCACATTTTAAAAGTTTACTGAAGCAGTTATAATATATTTAAGAGATCGAAGCATAAGAAAGCACCGTGATAAGATCTTCGATTGTACTTAATTTTTTCTCTTTTTTTAAAGGCGCATCAATATCTATAGTCATTAGCGCCCGGAGCCTTCAGACAGTATTTTCTGAAGTGCTCAAAAGTAAAAATTTCATTTTTAAATAAACTGCCCTAATGTGAGAATTGCAGAAGAGAAAGTGAAAGAGTATTTGAGTATTTGTGAAAGAGTATGAAAGAGAATGTGAAGAGGTTTTTACTTTCTGTTACAACTATAAAAGGAACTATTGTGTTCGTGGCAAAGTTTAGATTTTTTTTTTTTATAATCTGATGACTGATGAATCTGATTTTTTTTGTTTATCTATTTGTTTTTTTTAATCTGTTTCTCTTATTGCTGTTATACATAATTTTTTTTTACATATAATTATAGATAAAATGACAAATTTTCTTTGATTTTCAATTACCCATTTGTTCTTACATAAATACAGAGGTGGTGCGTACAAATACCTACAGGCAGGAAATTGTCGTCCACAGTCAAAACAATACTTTAATCATCCTCCTTACAACTAAGGACTTTCCACGGCTTCGTGTTCAGTCCTTTGTGTTCTGAATATTGACCAGGGCTACAAGTTTTTCTGGACCCTTCACTTCTCGGGAAAAAGGTCGTGTAATAGTAGGCCCCTTGAGGATATCCTCTCCCGAGCATGCTAACAATTCCAACTCATTCGGAAAGGACCTATTTTTGAAAAAATTGCGAAACACTGAAGAAAAAAAAATCAGTAAAGTCACATTTTCGGTAGATGGATTTTACCCGAAAACTTTATATCAGATGTGGTGGTAGTACCTAAACGAAATACTAACTTGGAGTTGTCTATGACTTTTCGTTTTTGAGATAGCTTGTTCACACGTAGACAAGCCAATCGCTAAAAACATTTTTTTTTTTTGTACTCAAGGGGCCTCAAAACATATATTTCCTGTGAAAACTCAATTTAGAAAATTTGAAACAGCATGGGAATGCGTCCTGTTCTTACTAGAAGTAAGAGAAAGAAAGATAACCATCCAGTTTTGAAGAAAATCGCTATTGGAGTGCGGCGTTTCGGTCCTCCGCAATTTTCTAGAAAACAGTTCCAACATTTTTTCTACAAACTAGGCATGTTTATTATATATAATTATTTATTTTTGAAACATTCCAGAAAAAAATATTTTAGAGGTTTGGGGGTACAGAAAGCTTGTTCAGTAATTCCTTATCAATATGTATCATTTACTGGCTTTATAGCAGTTAAGCAGTGACACATGTAGTTAAAATTAAGGCTTTTTTAGAGAACGTGAGATGCAGTAAAGAAAGTCAGTGAGTATCAAAGACTAGATGCTTTTTCGAGCTCTGGATATTATTTACATATTTGCTCCTAAATTATTATTAAGATAATTTTTCTCCTCCCCTCTTTTTTTTAAATAATTGCAATGCCAGCAATATTCTTTACATTATGTAATTTACATGTGATGTCATTCACTTAGCTTTTTTTTTTTACTAGATATGCTAAAACTTCCTTCCTAAATTTAGATTATGTAATTAATTTCTTGCATTATTATAATTTATTGTTT
>JAAEAF010014641.1:0-146617 GCA_011037195.1 Triatoma infestans | reverse complement strand
ACGTGCTCTGGAACTTACCATTTAATAAGCATTAGAAGCTAGCTGAGATATTTTTTGAGATTCAAGAAACTTTGGTCCGAGAATATTGTTAAATTGAACCCAGAATTAAAACAATAAACACGAATACTGGAAAAGCTATCTTTCTCCAAGGATGTACTTCCAGTCTGAAGACCATGTTATTATATGGACAGGAAATTAAGTGCTTCTCCCACCTTGATTGGTGCTAAACCAACTGTTAGCATGCATTCAGAGAAATCACTGAACGTATTTTTATCCGGCTTCCCGGTCATGAACCGCTTCATAGCAATTCATTTCTATAAATTAGCTCAATGATAGTGAGACATTGCTCTCGTTAAAACCGTAACAATGTTCTCGTATCGGATCTGTTTTAGCCGCTTCTTTCGATTTCTTAATGAGAGTTATAGTCTAAGGATATCCCTATCGCTAACTATACAAAGAGAGATCTTAGGTTAGAACGCATGATACAGTTTATGAGATGAAAGTGGAAAGATCGTTCATCTTCATTGCGTGGGTTTTGAAGAAATCTCGTTCAGGATCTTTTGTTCATGGGTGCCATTTAAATAGGTATTATGAACGACAGAGAAAGAAAATTACTACAATTCATAGAACAACAAATAAAACTAACAAACATTTAGTTTGACGCCAAAAAATGAAATATTGCAGCAAAAATTTTTAAATGAACGCCAAAATGTGTGCATTCGCACTTTATGTTGCTTACGTTATGTTGTTATATTACATTTATCACTTGTATTTTATTTGCTTTTGTTATTATAATATTGATAATTGCGGGCCGATCGCTATATTTTTTGCTTGTAATTATACGAAAAACTGATAGAAAATACTGCTAAACCTAATAATAATATAGATAACAGTAAATTAAATGTTCGATTTTGTTGTCTGGACAATTTAATTTGCTGCAGTATCAATTATTTCGTTAGAAACACTATAATTTGCCATGCTAAGTACATCTTTTGTCGTTTATTGCGACACTTTTTTCGCGCTGAATATGCCGTTAGAGGGACGTATTTTGTATGAGTTTAATATTTCTTTTTGTTCATCCTCTACCAGGTTATCTTTGGAAGAATTTTAGGTTATTTTCCTACATTATTGTTCGATTTGTTGGACTGTAAATTATTGTTCGATGCCTGGATTTTAGATCTCTAACCGGGTTTACTATTATTTTTCTGTAATGTAGCTTTGTCGGTCCAGAGGAGTTTAGGCTAGCCATGCAATGCTTGGCTTCACGAACCACAACAAATAATAAATAAGTTAAGCCAATTACCAGACTATGGGTATTTGAATTTAAATAGGAATTTGAATTTAAACATAGCACTTCAAAGTTTATCAAAATATTTTCTAAACACACGTATCTGGAACATACCCATATTTATCTTTATTAAAGATAGGCAGTTTGTTCAATCGTACAAATCAGAGATAGATCAAACGTTATCAAAGATTACCGCAACCTGGTTTGGTCGATTCTTTTTTCATTGGAGCTTTTCTTTTAAGATTTTTTGCAGAAAATAGTCAGCTTTGCAAACTCAACTTAATTTCGCATATATTATTAGCAACTAAGTACAAGTTAAAAAGAAATTTTGAAATATATTTTCAAGGAAAAAGTGTTTGTTTTGTTACATCGATACTTTACATTACTTTACTCCAAGGATGATTTTTTTTTTGAATATTAATTTTATTCCTATTATTGATAAGTAAGCATTAAATTAATAAAAATAACATGATTCACCATCAAGGAATTTCTGATTGATGCGATTAGCCAATTCTTTGTTTAATATTTTAGCGGCACTGAAGTTTCCATACTGTTTTTTTATTTTAATTGAATATATTTAAATAGAAATAGTTTTCTAAGGTAATAAATACATAATATATGAATTTTCTTGTTTGAAGGACTGCAAATAACAACTTAAAAGTACGCTTAGGAGAATGGGATGTCAGTGATCAAACCGAACGATTAGCACATGAAGAATTTAACGTGGAAAGAAAGGAGGTAATGAGAATAAAATTATTAGTGGATTTTAATCGGAAACTTTTAAAAATCCCTGTAGTAGTTATATTGGTTTCTATATTAAATAATTTTGAAAATAATATTTTTGTCCCCAGGTACATCCACAGTACAGTCCTACTGATTTCCGAAATGATGTAGCGCTAGTCAAACTTGATAAACAAGTGCACTTTAAACAGCATATACTTCCAATCTGTCTGCCTGATACAGGGATCAAATTAGTTGGGAAAAGTGCGACGGTGGCTGGCTGGGGCCGTACAAGGCACGGTAATAAACAACAATACATTATAATACAAACTTAACAAAGGATTCATAGGGAGCATGGTGGCCGGCCTAAAACGGTCCCTATACAGGCAAAACATTGTAAAACAATGGGATTCATCCAAAGGTCTCTAACTCTAGTTTTTTCTGTGTTACCTTGCCCCATTTTATGATCATCCAACCAGGTTTCCAGGTTATTTTCAGGAATTTGCATAAACCCTTCATCGTAGAGATCGAGAGATAATGAGGGAGTCTGACTAACTAACTGGCTTTTACTTATAATTTGAATGTTAAAAGAAAACAAAGTTATAATGACATGGTCTTAGTCGTCTGTCAGAGTACCCCACACTTATAGATAAATATAAACTATTACATGATAAGCTTAAAACATACATAATAGTATACGGAAAAGAACTAAGAAAACCAACGAAATAAAATAAATTAAGCTCTAATTAAAATATAAACAGAAAAAACTTTACCAATATCAGCACAGTAATGCAGTAAAGCTACAATTAAACTGTTTAATATGGGTATATAAGATGGGTTCGCAATACTGGATAACTTTTGGTATTTTATCCGTCGTAGCATGCACATTTCTCGTATTCCTGACCGGTTTCGGATTTTTATCATCGTCACAACAAATTTATTCGTTTCGTGTAGGAGTTTACATCAACATATTGTTTCTGTTACTTGGCACATTGGTTGGATTGTTGATTGTAAATCAATTTACAACTCTCTACAGGAAATGAATAAATTTGATCTGACGAAGAATGAAAATCCGAAACCGGTCAGAAATACGAGAAATATGTATATTAAGACGGATAAAATACCAGATACAATTAAATCCTCAATTATTATTATTTTTTTAGATAGTTTCATTTAAAAAAAAAACAAATTAAGAATTGCCATTTACAAACTCTTATCTTTAACTCTTTCTTTTCCCTTAATATCAGAAGTTTCTAAAGATCGAACAATTAGCCAATGAAATACATACAACTCCTTAATACTTTATAAGGCGACACAGAAATAAACTTCATGTATTCAAAGAA
Organism: Triatoma infestans; assembly: GCA_011037195.1. Taxonomy (NCBI): domain Eukaryota; kingdom Metazoa; phylum Arthropoda; class Insecta; order Hemiptera; family Reduviidae; genus Triatoma; species Triatoma infestans. The sequence goes on along the minus strand of JAAEAF010014641.1, from coordinate 143,266 downwards.
TCTCCAGTCAGACCTTCATAATAAGAGCAATGCTATCTTGTTCCAAATCTTAGTTCAGGTAATCAGATATCTATAGACCACCCATTATAAGTCTGATAGTAAATACTTTTTGTGCGTATTTCTAATTTTAAATTCTTCCTGAAACTGTGGGGGTCAGCCAAACATTCCAACATCTACCGTCTTCAATCTCTTCAATCAAAAATTCTTCGCTCCATACTATCTCTCCAACAAAACTATCCACAATGATCTCAATATTCCTTTCATTACAGACTTAATTCCAGCTCGCTATAAAAAGTTTCATTCCCGCCTCTGTGAACATCCTAATCCTCTAATTCATCATCTTTCATCTTCATCCCTTCTTGACGACCCGACTCGACGTCTGAAGCGGCGCTGCAACGCGACTTCCTCGGAGGTCAGTAAATAAAAGTCATATGGAGAGTCACCAGTGGGTGATAACTCCCACACGTATACACTTGTTGACATATTTACTAGTTGTAGAAGCATTGCTTTTACAGTTGTAAATTTCAAATGAAAAAAAAAATTCTTCCTGCTTGGTGGGTCTAATTCTTTAAAATCCTTTTTCTATTACTTCATAGAAGTTGAATAACTTTCAATAAATACAACTATTGTTTCCCCATCCATATACACAAATCCTGGAACCGAAAATAACTTCTTTTATTATCTCCACTGTAAGCATATTCGTCGGACGTAAATTTATCCTTGCGCAGTGACAATATCTTATTATAGAATACCAACACTGATGTTTCCACAGGGATGTTTTTGAACTGCATCCACTAACATTTATACACAAAGTCCAAATTTAACAGAAAACAAGGTAGGTAATTAAAAATAAGGGTACTTTTTTTGCCTGGAGGGATCATTATGGATTACTTTCTCTTTATATATTTTTTCATTTTAAAGAATAATGTATGTAGAGTGTAAGGCTATAAAGCCAAATTTACTGAGATCTGAAGTGAGTTTGTATTTAGAATATAGCCATCTGGGTAGTGAACAAGTATGTAATTGTGCGCTAAATCCAACTACTTGCACGTGTCAACTACTACTGCAGGTCCTATAGTGTGGTTGGTGAATTTGTAGTTATGTCTTGTATATGATGTTAGGTTGGAAAACCCGTAGTGACATCAAGGTTCCTGAAGAAGTGGCTAGTCCACCCCCTCCCTAAAGGGATTAAAGAATAAAACTTCCCTATTAAAATAAAATTATATCACTGTTGTAGGGGTAATGACCGTGCCGACAGTACTACAAGAAGTAGACGTTGAAGTGATACCAAATGAACGATGCCAAAGGTGGTTTAGAGCGGCAGGTAGAAGAGAAACTATTCATGATGTCTTCATCTGCGCAGGCTTCAAAGAAGGTGGGCGAGATAGTTGTCAGGTAAATAATTCTTTTGTATACGATTTATTGAAATTTGAAAGTAACTTTTAAGTTATCGAGATTAAATTAAAAGATCTTGACAAAGAGAAAGCTTCGTTTTAGAGAGAAAGTTTTAACTGCAGCCTAAATTAACTTAACACCTATGAAGCAATTATATCAAAAAAATCAAATCCAATTCTCCCTGTTTGTAAATATTCTCCAACTGTACAATTACATAGAAATAAACGCAAATAGTATATAGTAGCCAAAGTATAGCAAAGCTAGTATGTATAGTACCAAAAGTACTTTTAGGCTTTACCCATTTACAAATTAATTGTGCTAATTAAAGGGATGGCACAACAATAAATCCACTCTCCCTCGACGACTAGATTGACGATAATGTGTGGAAAGATTAAAGAAAACCTCGGGCCTGATGTAATTATAACCCCTATTAGGTTTCTTTATGGCCAGCCCAACTAAACGTTTGTGAATATGGCAATTTTAAAGAAGAAGTGTTAATTAAATTGTATTAATAGGAGTAAGAGAAAGACGTGTGAGTGTTTCGCACCAGATTTTTTCCATTCGAATTTAACACCACATTCAAATAAAGTAGTCAATAATCTATTATTTCCTGTATATGTATGGGTTTGCTAAACCCAAGAAGTAGTTGCACAAATCAGCTACCTCCCCAAATCCTATGTGTATAGTTTGAGTGTTGGGGATGTCTGTGTAATGTTGATCGTACTGTTAGACTGGTATACCAGCAGAAACGTCAAGAACCTGCTTCTCCCTTATGAGTTATCAGGCTCAGGTCACCCAACTAAGAATACTATTTTGCTGAAAGAAACTATGACTTTGATCAAAAAACTAAACAAGAGACCATATATATTACCATTTATAAGCTGTTTTTATTTCTATTCACAAACAAAAAAAAACGTATATTTTATATTTAAGGGCGACTCTGGAGGTCCTTTAACTACTACCCTGGAAGGACGTAAAACATTAATAGGATTAGTATCCTGGGGAATTGGCTGCGGCAGGGAACATCTTCCTGGTGTTTACACGAATATACAAAGGTTTGTACCTTGGATTGAGAAGGTTATGGGCTAAAAGCATTATAAAATGTGCTGCAACTGTTTCTTGTTTTTTCTGCAATCTGAAAACCACCGAACAGCGAATTGTGCTCAGCTTCCTTTTAATATGTATAGTGAATGAAATTATGTATCTTTTGATTTTTGTAATAGTTTTTTGGCATAGAATGACATAACCTAGTGTCTAAACACACTCGATACGTACTTTTTTTCTCTTTTTGTTTAAATCAAGAACGGCTTAGATCATACAAAGATTATAATGATTTTTTTCAGTTCTTATTAAGACTGACTCTCTTAATATATTCATTTGGGCAAGTTATGTATATTCAAAGGAATTATGTATATATTACAGTGTAAATGTAAATAGATTTTATATGTATAAAAATAATAAAGATACTATTAAAATTTGTTAAAAATGTTGAATGTAAATATTTATAAAGAAATCAGGGATCCCTAGAATAAGGCCAAATGTAATATCTGTACAGAATATCTACTTGATAATATTGCTGATTATTTTATATTTTGTTAAGTCATTTCTTTTTGTTTATTTATTTTGCATTTTTGTTTTATTAAAAGTGTCTGTTTTTAATTTTGCATGTTTATTGACTCGGAATTAGCTCTATCTTCAGTGAATGTTCAATTTTGCTGAGATCGAAATCGAGGCCCCCTAGGCCTGGTATTCTTCGCATCCCCTATATCCTGTTCTTACTACCTGGCATCCGCAGATAGTAGGCTGCTCTCATAATAGTTATCTCTCACTTTTAAACCCGTTTGATGCATTTTCTTCTCCATTCTTTTAAAGCCACATTCACATACCTTAAATAAATTTGGAGACATGCAACCTCCTTACCATAAACCTTTGTTAGTACTGAAGGGTTCTGCATTTTGCGAACTTATTTCAACTGAACTTTTGTTTCCTTCCTAAAATCTTTGAATCACTGCAGTCATAGATAACTGTATTCCAGCTTCCCTTAATGCATGCCAAAGGCGGCTTCTTGGGATGCTGTCGTATGCTTTTTTCAAATCTACGAAAACCATCTCCACCACCTGTTTAGATTTGGTTACATGTTTTTCTGTGACTTACCTAACCGTGAAAATGTGGTCTATCGACCACTTTGGAAACCTGAGCTATTTTGGACAAACATGGCTGATATCCCTCCCAACAATATCTCCTAGGTAAACAGCAGTAAAATCCCTAAATACAGTCTTTCGCATTATTATATACGATATAAAAGAACTAAAATTAATGAGAGCTTAGTGTGGCATTGTTCCTTTATAGCGGAAGCTGAACTATCGTGAGCTTCCTCTGCAATTAAGATGAGAATCCGGTAAATAATCTGCAACAAGTACCCAGGTATGTGTAAATAATTGTTTTACTTATTGTGATTGTTAATCGTAATTCTTCATGGTATACTTAATTGAATACAATATGCATAAAAAGCTTAGATGTAAGAGGTAGTTGTGAGGTGTATTGGCCCATGTTTGTCCAGAATAACTTAGTTTTACCATAAAAATATATCATTAATGCTCATATGGATTTAAAAATATAAAAGAATCATAATTTTATAACATGTTTTAAGTTTCCGCCAAAATGTTTTTCTTTTATTTTAAGGCAAAAAAATACATTTCTCAAAAATTTCAACAATGAAAAACTATGAATTCACACACATTAAAAAGAAAAGTTTTTAAAATAAAAACTAAAAAAAGAGGAACAAAGTAAAGCATCAAAAAATAGTAAATTACAAACTAATAATACTAATTTGCAAATTTACTGGACAAAAAAAACAACATAATATTAAGTAAAAAAATACAAAATCTAAATTACATTTCATAAACAGTACAAAAAAAAATATAACCTCCATACAATTTCTCGTTTAATATAAAACTATTATTTTCTCTCATTCTTCCACACATTGTTTCTCAAACAGTATTATACTTGAGATCAAGTATTCATTATTTAAAACATATAACTTTGGAAAATTTAGTAACTATATATTTTTTCCTTTTTTAAAAAATAATATATAAATTTTTTTAAACCAATTTCATGATTACTTTTGTGAAATTTTGGTTTTCTTAATTTTGGTAAAAATCCTCACTATTAAGTGAATCAATCACAGGAATAATTTTTAAAAAATGAAAAAGTTGAAAAAAAAAGGAAGAAAGAAAAAAAGTGAAAAATGGTCTGAATCGTTTACAAAATAACAAATACCTTCTTCCCAACAAGAAGGCATTGGACATGTGTAACTTTTGCGTTACGTTTTTTATTAGATTACTTCGTTCATTAAAAGAAAAAGTTTCTTTTTTTTTCGTTTAGTTTCTTGGATGTTGATTTTTTTTTAAGTAAGCGTTCACAAAATATTACTATTGCTTATAATTTCATCATTAACAAAAGCAAACATATATTCTGCTATTATTTTTAAGAATATGAACAGCTCAATCAGGTATAGTTTTAAGGTTTAAACCAGAAATTTGATCATTAAATTATTAATAAAAATTGTATAAATAACTTTCTCGTATTTATAAAATATAGAAATAATTAAAATTTTCCCTCGATACTTCATTACTGGAAAACAATTTCTACATTTTGTTTAAAAAACCTTTATTTAACTAACTAGTGAAGTGATGTTTAAAATATTTCATTAAATGAATATATTTATGCGTAACTTGAAATATTTGAATATTGCTTTGTACTAATAATACTAACGTAAGAAGCAAGCTCTGTAAAGCTCCTGAGGAAAAAGAGCAATTGAGAGAATATTATGTAAACATGAAATCGGAAGGAAACCTTGGGCTGCAAAGAAGAACGAATAAAAGCTATATTTAAACTACTTAAAGGCAATTTAAAAAAAAAAGAAGAAAACTAAACGAAATCGTATTAATTAAATACCATGATGTTAAGCCAGCCAAAAAAGTGGTTGTTTCTAATATTGTCAATTAGTTGGTTTAAACTTTATAGCTGCGTAGCCATGGTGAGAATTTTTTTTTTTTTTTAATTTATGGCGCGTCAACAACTATGGTCATTGGCGCCCGGAGTCTTCTCAGTGCATGCCGGCCTCCGGACGGTGTTCTCTCGCTACAGACAACACTGTCCATCACCGAACAGTTAGGTGAAGACACTCCTGAGAAGAAAAAAATCTAAGGATAGCACTGGACTCGAACCCGGGGTCCTCCGCGTGGGAGCCCAACGCGCTAACTACTGAGCTAATCCCTTCTCTGAGAAATCTTGTAACTCAGTTTTTTAAAAATTTATTCTTATCACTTTATTTTATTTACTTCCAGTTATACTTGCAACTAGCTTTGTTTATGGCTGATAAGCCGAGACGTTTAAAGTTATCTTGTTTGTGAGAACCAGAAATGATAATTTTTTTTCATTGTATATTATTTTTCAATTGGCCGTTGGGTTCAGAATGCTGAACTTACAATCTCGATACACTATCCGTCATTCTTTAATTCCGATCGGTATCGGCTATCATCAGAATGTGGATCATTCAGAGGTTGATCTCCACTTTTAAAGCTTTTGTCATACCTATTACATCGACCGGACTTTAGTGAAGCATTTAAGAAAAGAAATAGCTATGACGGATTCAACTAAAACCTTTATCGACAATTTACAATACTTTGGCTTACACTTATAAAAACTAAGTGAGACTGGTTATGACAGTACAGAATTTAATGAAATGGGACTCCACTGTTTGAATCTTTGGGACTCCATTCCCAAGAAAAAATGACAGATTCAAGAATGAAGTTAAATTATACTTTCGTTTCTACTACGTCCTGCGATCGAATAACAAATAAAACAAAAAAATATATATCCCGCAAGACAAAATAGTTAGCCCCGAGTAGTTTACTCCAAGCAGAAAGCTGAACACCCCATTTTTAACATGAAAATGTTTTATGGGAGGAGTTGTGGGATTATTTAGAATTCAAACTGTATTTTGAATTCAGTTTCGAATTCAAACTGTTACGAAAACCATAAATCATTTTCTGTGTTTAGACATTTTCGTGAAAATACCTCCATTTTTTTGTTTAAAATACGAGTCTTGGACAGGGTGATGTACTTAGAAAGAAAGCCACATACTGGGAAGATGTAGTGAAAAAAACTCCTTGAGGGAAGTGGACTAGCCACTTCTTCAGAGATCTTGGGGCATCCCTGCCGGTATCCTAGTCCTTCCTATCCATGACAAAAACAGATCAAGTTTTTCACTCTTCATCAACATTCTTTCAACATTTACACAATGCAAAAACAGGCATATTATGATCTAGGTGATGTTATCCACAACCCTTACATTGAACCTACACAAAGGCAATCTTTAGCTAATATCATACACCCACACTAAGTCATATACAAAGAACATTTTATTCGTATATACAGATTCTTATGTGTAGTTGGTCAACTTGTAGGACGACGATGGCAAGGAGAAACTGCTCCACTACTATTCAAATTCTGCTAGAAGAGATCACAAATAACAAAATATATCAAACATCTGCATTTCTCCAAACAATACAATAGATTCCTAACCATTTTAACGTAAAAACTTAATAACAGACTTTGTACTTTGATACTTTGAATTTTTAAAAGCAGTATTATGCTAACTTCCATACCGGGTACAATTTAGTTTTTGTAAAAACTATTATACAAGCTTACTTGTAATTTTATCTAAAAATAAGTAAATATAAATAAAAATATGATGTTATTAAATGTTTTTACAAAATAACCTTTTTAAAAAAATGGTAATAAAATTTATTAAATTTCTATAAAAATTTAAAAGACACAGCCAATAATAACTTACTTTTTTGTGCACAGATTTCATAGAATGACCAACTGATAGAACACATAATCCTAGGAGATCAATAATGATGTTTTCCATTAATTAAAATAAAACCAAGTTTTTATATTAATTTCATCAGCAATGAGTATCAGGGATAAAAATTGAAACATTAAAAAAAAAAAATTAAAAATGATTCCACAATTTAGTAATATTTCTTTTTGTCTTTTACTGACATATTGCTGAGATTATTTGACTTTTAAAGCACTTTGTTAAAATTTTTTTTTTTTTTAATTGGTACCATTGCTTTCATTATGAAATTATAATAAATACATAGAGGATTGCCAACTGGAGGCCAATTCTTGAATGTCACTTGCGAATTTTTCATAAGATTATTATTTTATTTATTAGTATTTTGAAAATACTTTAGAAGATTGTATTAAGAAATATTAAGTTCGTGATTATAGTCTTAAATTGTACTTTATTAAGTAGAATAATTTCTCTTATTGCCAGTAAGTATTGTGATCATTTCAAGTTTTAGAAATTTAAGTTTACCCGGGAAAAATATGTTTTAAGGTCTCCTGAACCAGAAAAAGTGGATTTTGAAAAAATGCTCTGGATGTGTGTGTGGGTACATCGATATCCCGAATTTTTGGAATCACCATGAGATCCAACAGGAAGTTATATCACAAAATTCATAAAAGATTCTGATTCCTAGGAAAACACCATTTAACTGAGAGGATTTTTTTTTTCCAATTTTTGTGTACATGTAGAAGTTGTATCATCACTTTTATTAGGAACATTTTCTGGGGGGTCTGAGGGGGAAGAATTTCGTTAGATTTCCCTCTTATGGCGTGGTTCAAGATATTTGCCAAGTTTTTCATCTATATAATATTATTGAGAAATAAATATTTTGAAAAAATCCTGAAATTCTGTCGGCTGTATAACATTAAAAACGACTCAAATTTTAGTGAAAATTTGAAGTTTCAATTAGAACTATAAAACTGCAGTAAGAGATAAATCTTGTGAATGTTTCACCCTTTTATCCAACTGCCAATTAGACACATCACAAAATTTGGGAATTTTGTGATTTATTAGGGAGTCTTCAACATTAAACACGTAGAAATTATGATGTTCATTTAATAGTAGACAGGGGAAGATTGGATAAGAGTGGTTATGAGCTTGGTCTTGCAACTGGGAAGGTCCGCGGTTCGAGTCCCGCGTATAACTGCTAAATTTATATTTGTTTGAAAAGTATTAATAGTAAAGTAAGTGCTTCCGCCCTCCCCCCCCCGTTCACGATACTTGACTTGGTAGCTGGAAGTAAAGCCAGCCTAAAAACATAGATATTACTTTACTTATCTGACTTTTACACATGCAGGTTGGATCAGTGGATATATCTTCACCGATAACATTGAATCAACATGAAACTAATTCCTTAACTACACCACTGCAATATGTTATTAATAAGTGCTGATTGTGAATTATCTGTTACATTAAAGAGGGGGGGGGAGAGAAAGAAAGAGAGGAGTTATCGCTAAGAATTGCTATCTGAATAATTATTTGCACACATTTTATACATTAAAATAAGGTAAAAAAAAAGAATTTGAAAACGCCTCGAGAAAATAATCACTAGGCCCACAATTCAGTGAAATGAACTGTTATTAAGGCCCATATCATGAATACCCCAAAAACTAAAAGGAATTTTGCCACAGAAATAGATCAAATACATATCTATGCCAAGTTCAATGAAAGCTTGGATCCTTTCAGAAAAAAATGCAACAGCAGAAAATTAAAAAATACACTAATTTATTAAGAAATTTTGCGGGTTCGGATACTAGATAGTGACCCGAACCTTGTCGGATCCAGCATCATTTGAAGGAAATATGAAAATTTGAATTTTCTAAGTTTTTCGAATTTTCGTACGGCTTGTTAATGTACATATTGAGATCGATTTGTAGGAAACATTTTTTCCTGCTCCAAAGTTTTGGAAAAAGTTTTTCCTGTAAAACTTCAAAATCTAAAAATCTCTTACACAGTCGCAATACATCATCCTTTTTACTGCAGTAAGAGAAAGTAAAAATGATCAGAATATTATTTGAATTTAAACAAATTTGTTTAGCCCATTGTTTTTGTATTATTCCCTTTTACTAAAAAAAAAGAAAGAAAGAAATCTTTCTAACGAATTAACAAAGACAAAACTATAATCATGGTAGCATCAACTTTTATAAAAGCTTTAAAAAAAAGAAGAAAAAAAAGTAATTTAATTGTCATTTAATAGCATGCGACAAAATTGGCCTCGTGACCGACAGTTGGATGTAAAGCCGGCCTGAAAAAATAGGCAAATAGCTTCTTTTACTAATGAGTGTTGCATTTTTCCAACCAATCTCGCTTAAAATTAATTTTGTTCAATAATTAACTAGCTTGAATTAATAAATACGCATTGGTCCAACATATTCTCGCGTGACGTTGCATCTTTTGGATTTTTTCCTTTTTGTGAGATCGCCATAAATTCATCAACAGCCTCATTAATCAAATATAATTCCAAAATAACATACAATATTGTTGTGAGGCTCAGAGCGCTATTGTATGATTTTTTGTTCGGTCGCTTAATTCATGAGCGGCAAATATTTGACCTCAGATGCAAATGCTTTTTGAAAAGCTGTGAATACTTCTTGAATTGTTCGGGTATATTCGGATAAATTCGTATAGATTTTTTATGCTTATGCCACGTAAGAAAAATGCAACACTTGGAGGAGAGACAAAAATATTGTTTACATATCGAATTCTTCTAGTTTGTCTTCTTTCGCTGACATGAACACTTTTTGTATTGCATACGTTAATCCATCTAATTAAAAAAAAAAAAAAAATTAATAAATTTTAAACAAAATTCTAGGAGACAATCGATTAGAAACTGTCGGAAGTTCTAAAAATTGTCATAATTATGATAACTATGTAAATATTGAAATGGCATTAAAAACAGTAATACACGAAGCTTCTTGGTCTTGATCTCACTGATACAAAAACGTTTAGTTTAAAGTGAGACCAGCACAGTACAATATCCTTATCGCCATTTCAATATGCCGATTAAACAAATATTCAAAACATTAATGAATATAATTAATAACAAAAAATTACTTACTGAAGTAATTAGTAAACCATTTCGGTTTATTCTCGCACACAACGCCGAGATAATAAGCTGGTAGACCTGTCAGTGTTATTAGCACTCCCATACCAACTTCATAGGGCTTTTCATATATCGGAAGCACCACCAGGAAGATACAGATTATAACAAATGTAATTGGTACTATCAATGATACCTGAAAAAAACAACAAAAATTTCTAAATTGATAACACATCAAAATTAGAAAAAAAAAAAAAAATCTGGTGTGAAACAATCACACAACTTTCTCTTACTCCACTTCTCCAAATCATAATTGACAAATTTTATAATGAGATGTTTGTACGGCAATGGCCAGAGGACTTTTTAAAGAAAGAAAGACCATTGGTGCCCTTCTTCAGGAGCTCTTTAGGGTAGGAGAGGAGTAAACGTTGAGAACATTGAGACTGTAGGAGAGGAGTAAACGTTGAGAACGTTGAGACATCGTATGAACATCTCATTGTAATTTTAAGGCCTGACGATTTGAATACTATTTTGACAAATGTTATAGTTTGTGTACCAAATTTAATGAAATTCGTCGAAAACTGAAAATACTGTTCAGTAAAAGCCGACATGTGCTTCATTACTTGATCTCATGTTACAAATTACATAACCAACTTGTCCGCCCTTTCTGAAAAATTACATTATATATCTTTCGTAATAGAAAAAATCTGGTGTGAAACACTCACACAACTTGCTCTTACTCCTGTTCTCAAAATTATAATTGACAAATTTTATAGTTTGTGTACCAAATTTAACGAAATTCGTCGAAAACTGAAAAAGCTGTTCAGTAAAAGCGCACTTCCGGTTTACTAATTTTCTTCAAACTCGGAATTTTAGCCGTCAATTTATTTGTAATTAATTTTATTTGGATGGTAGAATTGTATAATCAACTATGATAGAACTTTAGAGAAAAATATAACCCCACCCGTCCCCAAAAGTGCCCTTAAATGAATTTTTCCAGAAAAATGTTTTAAATTAAAGTTGTATATCTTCGTATGTATAGTTGATATAACAAGTTTGGAGGAAATCGTCGGAGCCATTTTTGAGAAAAGCGCAAGAAAGTAAAAAAAATACCAGAAAATGAAAAATACATTTCAGGAAAAACGCACTTCCGGTCATCCGATTTTTTCAAACTCGGAATTTCAACAACACATTTAATTAAAATTAATATTATTTAGATGGCAGAATTGTATAATAAACTAAAATAGCACTTTAGAGGAAAACCTTAACACTACCCCTCCCCCATAAGTGCCCTTAAATGAATTTTCCCGAAGGAAAGTTTCAAATAAAAGTTGTAGCTTATTGTATGTGTAGTTGATATACCAAGTTTAAAGAAAATTGTCGGAGTCATTTTTGAGAAAATTGCAGAAAAGTAAAAAAAACAACTCGTAAAGTGGTACTTCCGGTTGAGGAATTTTGACAGATAACGTACTGTCAGATCCCATGGTGATGATACCTAAACGAATATCAAGTTTCAACTTTCTACGGTTTTTCGTTTTTTGGTATGCTGTTCACACACACACACACACACACACACACATTTGCTAAAAACTACTTTTTTGAACTCAAAACGGATATTTCCAGTGAAAAATCGATATCGAAAATTTGACACGATTACAATACTTCCTCTTACTGGAGTAAGAGAATGTAAAAATGGGAGGAAAGTTAATCAGATTATAATAGGGCCACATTTTACCGAGGTCACATACATAATCGCATTCCAAATCATGAAGACGGTACTAATTTATGCCTTCAGAAACTTTTTTAATGACCATAAAAATGGATAGATATCGCTTTCAGGGGACTCCAAAACACGTCTTTCTGGTGAAAACTGTATTTTGAAAATCTGGCAAGATAGCAATACTTCCTCCTACTCTAGGATTAAGAGAAAGTAAAAATCTGGTGTGAATCACTCACATGACTTTCTCTTAGTACAAGTTAATATAATTATAAAATTGAACATTTTTTTAATCTTGCAAATATCTGTTCAGTTGCTTTGCTAGAAATCATGTATTAGCATCTATGGTAAGTATGACTTGAATGTGTTTACATTTAGTCCAGAAAACAACGCCGTAACACTGAACAAACCTAAGTACACTTGAAATGTTATGTTGCAAATATCACAAAAACTCCTAAACTTAATTTTTCTGAGAATTTTTTTTTATAAATAAAAATGGTATGTTTGTCTGTGCAGTTAGCATTCCAAGTTTAAAGATCATCTCAGTTTTCGAGAAAATGTCAAAAACCTATTCTGTAATATCGCATTTTCTTCAGTTACCCGAATCACTTCAAATTTGGAATTTTAGCTACTGTATCTAATGTGTCTGAATATTATATAAATGGCAGAATCGTGCACTGTATTGAAGTTGTACACGTAGGAGGAAAGCTCAACGATGCTGCTGCTCCCCCCACAAGCCCCCAAAAAATTCATTTTTATGGAAAATGTTACAAATAAAAGTGATAGACCTTAATCTGTGTAGACAGTATAATATTTTTAATATGAATCTCTTCCTGTAGAGGGAGAGAGAGAGAAAGAGTCAGAAACTATTGGCTAAAAACCTTTTTATTTTCTAATTTAGAGGAATTCAAAGCACACATTTCCGGTGAAAACTCGTTAACGAAAATTTGACACGATTACAATACTTACTCTTACAATAGTAAGAGAAAGTAAAGGTATTATAGCAATATCCTTAAATGACTGAAAATAGTTATTAAAAAACTAATTTATCACTTTATTATCAAAAAAAATAAAAAATAAACTTAACCATAAATTTATTGTGCAAATTAGCTAATATAATCCTTCATATCTTCTAAAGTTGTTATGACGTAATTTGCGAATTAATGAATCTCTTTCAGTTTGCCGACAATTACACTTTTAGAGAGAGCGAGCCAGTCAATTTAATAAGTGTATCATAATTATTTTACTCCCACCTCTAATTGACAGATGACGCTCCACAAGGTCGTATAAAATAGTGAAATAAGAAATCTCATTTACTGAATTCTGTATGGGATATCTTGTTTTTAATGAGATCAAGTAGAAGGGAAGCATATTGAGATCTATAAATAGTAGCCCGTCATGCAAGTGCCATATTTGGTTTATTTTATTGATTAAGAAAAACACTTTTAACCTTATCAATCAATGAATAATTTGTTTTAATAAATGACTGTGATAAAGAAAATAAATTCATAAGTCGATTTGGTACTATAACCTTAATTTTTTAATTACCTCTTTCTGCAATAAATAAAGTATCACATTTTTGGCAGATTTTCTAAGATATATTGTTCAGGGTCTGTACGTGATTTTTTTTTTTTTCACGCGCGAACAGACAATAGCTTAAAATACAAACAAGCTATGTCGTTTGGGTAATATTCTGAATATTCAATGCAAAGGACAAAACTTTCAAAAGTATTGTAATCATGTCCAAATTTTCGAAATTTGTTCACCGGAAATCCATGTTACAAAATTGAAGATTGTGGGAGTAGGATGTTAAACTTTCTTCCAAAGTGTAATCTCAATAAAACTGTAGACTTTATTAAGGAACATTAAATGCATTGTTAAGTTTGAAGAAAATCGGTTAACCTGCAACTTTTCAGAACAGATTTCTGAGCATTTAGGGTGGTAGAAAACTGTAGCGAGAAATAGAGCAGCTATTTCTTTAGCTGCTTAACAACACGATCAACACTTATATTGATATCTCAACACTTAACATAATAAACACAGTTTACTGTGTAGTTTAAAGAGGTAGTTTGTGTGTTCTTGGGTTTAGTGTATCTGCTGACTAGCTGATTAGCTTGCCGGCTAATTCTACACTTCGTAGATGCACACATTTTATGTGTCAACACTGAACCTAAGAGGTCACAATATATCTTTTAGGTGGCAGTGGTTTTGGCTTCCATTCCTCCTACACTTTTATTATACTACCGTGTATTAAATGAAATGGCTATTAAGACGTTAGAAATCTAACGTTAACCCTGACACGAGAATCACAAACAAACAAACAAAAAATCCAGAAAAATATTTCAAATGAAAGATTTTCTTTGTTGGTGATGATTTATGAAGTTTCAAGGAATGATTGTTGGAGAAAATTCTGCAAATGCATTTCCAGATTTTAAAAGTGAAGTACTTCTAGTTAAGGGATTTTGACAAAACTTCCTGATGGATACCCTGATTCAATATCAAAGTCGAGCTTCTTCCGATTTTATATCTCGCCTGGTCAGTGAGTGTGTGAGAGGTGATAATGACTAAAAACAATTTTTTCGTTCTCAGTGGACCTCAATAATACAAATATTTCAAGTAAAACTAAATTTAAAATTCTGACAAAAATGTGGTGAGAGAAAGTAAAATAATCTGAATGGTTAAAATTGTTTGAACTTATTTGTTAAAACGAAACTACCGATCGATTTATTATGTCCTTACTGAGTATGGTTTACTTAATAGCGCATTATCAGACAGAACTTGTATTATAGATAAGAATAGCTAAGAGTAAAGAAACCTATATAAGATAGAATTGTAGTTTTGTCAGTATGATTGTTATTGATTTGATTTTTCAACTTGTATGCGTTCCATTGTATTTTAAGGTGAGTTTAACTCTGCCTTATATTGCCACCAGTTGGTTAATAGAACTATTATTATTGCTTCGAAGCGTTCAAGTTTTGAATCTTGTGAAATCATCGATTATTATTGTGATAAGAAATGTCTCGGTAGCAGAGCGATGGGAACTAATAAAATTCGTAAGGTCCGGAGCCGTTTTATCCAGGGGCATAATATGACGAAATACTTGTCTTTACTTTTACCTTAGCAGGACTGTTTACAATTGGTACACCTACATTGGTACAACTATGCCTACCTACAGAGATCTATCACTCATTGTGTTTGAAACATACTGAGAAAATTCTTTTAAGGGGGTTTTGGCGAGGGGAACTTTATTCTTCTCTAAAAAAAAAAAGTTGTTTTATAAAGTTATATTCTTCCATTCATGTAAATTGAAGACATCTAAAGTGCTGCAAGAATTATAGATCAGAACAGACTTAGTGAATTATAAGTATGTAACAAGAAGTAAGACAAGTCGCGTGATTGTTTCATACCAAATTTTTTTAATTGATAAATACGTTTGATAAAAGGATAGACCCCTCACTATTTACAGTTATTTTTCCATATAATCGGCCTCCAGACCTTTTTAGTAAACGACATGTAAAACATTATAATGCTAACATAACAATGATTATAGTATATACAGTAGATAATAAATACCTTAATTGGCCTTGACATATCCGGTTTTTTATATCGTAACCAAAGTATACCACTCACAGAAAGCATTATAAAAAATGATTCAACAAAACTTGCATATGTAATTAATACATATATATCATTTGTACAAAGCATCATCAATGATAATATACACTGTAACCAGAAAGACAAAAAAAAGAAAAAAATGTTGGTTTTTGTTTAATGGAAATTTAAAAATCAAATTATTCAAATTTAAATAAAAAAAAAGACAAAATAGATAATAATAACATGCATAATTGGGGAAATATCATTTATAAGATTTTAAACATGTCTGCTAAATAAAAAAGATAATGAAAACATAACCTTCATAAAGGTTACGGTTAATTACAATAATAATAATAATAATAACAAAAACTATAATAACAACACAAATTATAGAAAATTTGTGGAAACCTGGGTGTCACGAATTGGAGCTCCAGCTTCCATTACTACAGATCGTGGCAGACAATTTACCTACTCGTGATTTATGGGCATCATTTAACAAATGGTTAGGGGTTAGAATAGCAAGAATTCGAATTGCCACCCCAAAACAAACAGCATAGTAGATCAGTGACATCGTACCATCAGGTAGCGATAATGTGCCACGAAACCTCAGCATGGCCAGAAACTCTACCACTGGTACTTTTAGGATTACGCAATGCACCCAAGTCCAGATAACGCACCTGCTGAGGCTGATCTATGGACCAACCTTGGTGATTCCAAGCCAATTTGTTACAAATGAAAAGACAGACGAGACCGGAAATGCAAAAAACCTTCATGGTGCTGCCCAGGAGGAGCTCAATGGAAAAAAAACTGTTTTTATATACCCAGCGCTTTAATAAGCCAAATTAACTCAGTGGAATGTAATTTTAGGTTAATAAACATAGCGGACAAATTTTAAACGTTGGAAATGTTTATTGCCGGGCCTTATTTGGTGAAAACCAAACGCGGAAAGGACTTACAAAACCGTCACACCAAGTGAGGATAGAGAGGTAATGATACAATAAAAGGAGGTGTTTTTGGATTACAACGCATAGTTTTAATTACCACCTATAATAATAAGGTTATAGGAGCTGAATCTAGTCCTATATAGAAATAGTGAGAGAAATTTATAATACGTAATAAGCAGTATAAAGACCAATAAAACATTTCCAATGTTCGGACAAATTTTAAACGTTGGAAATGTTTATTGCCGGCCCTTATTTGGTGAAAACCAAACGCGGAAAGGACATACAAAACCGTCACACCAAGTGAGGATAGAGGGGTAATGATACAATAAAAGGAAGTGTATTTGGATTACAACGCATAGTTTTAATTACCACCTATAATAATAAGGTTATAGGAGCTAAATCTACTCCTATATAGAAATAGTGAGAGAAATTTATAATACGTAATAAGCAGTATAAAGACCAATAAAACATTTCCAATGTTCGACTTTTTCGTAAAAAACGGTAGCAGTTCTTTTTTTTTATCATTTTATTGCAAGACTTGAAATTAAAAATAAAACGGAACTATGATTAAAAAAAAATGGAAAAAAATAATAATAGAGAGAAACATTTAGATACAATATTTAAAAAAAAAAAATCTTTTTATAAATTAGCAAAGCAATAGAATGAAATATTATAAAAACACGAAAAAAATGAGATACATTAAAAAAAAAAAAAAAAAAAAAAAAAACAGTTCTTACCAGAAACACAAGAGAAGGTGTCGGTGTATATTTATTTACATTGATATGCGAGAGCATCGTAGGAAAATGGCCATATCTTGCACCAACAAAACACATCCTACAATAATTATATTATTACGTCACGTGAACATTAACAATCACAATGAGCTATTGTTTCAATTTTTTGTTTTTCTTTTTCTTAAAGTGTATTTATGGTTCAATAGTGATAACTCATTTTTTAAGAATTTAACAAAGAAGAAAGAAGATGGAAAGAAATCAGATAAACATGCATAAATAAAAACTTAGATAACATAAAAATTCTTTACACAGTATTTTATATATATAAAATAAATTACCTAGATGATGTCATAATATGGACGCTAAGACCGCCTAATGCAGACAATGCCACTAATACTGGTATTGTACCAGCGAAAAATCCAAGCACTTTATTTCCAAAAGTCTAGGAAAAAAAAGAATACATAGAAAACTCACAATTTGACATTACAAATTAAAACAATAAATAGTAAATTCAATGTTTAATTTTTAAAGTGAATTCCTATTGGATCAAAATTGTATCAACTTCACGACCGTATTAGAAAAGTTATAATCGACTCCGTGGGAAATGAAAAGAAGTAGCTGCCATCAAAATCATTGATATTCAGCTCTCTTGTTTGAGCTACGAACAGCTTTATGACTATAATAGTTAAGCAATGCCTACTCTGTGTGTGTGTGAACAAAAACGAAAAATTGCCGGAAGCGCAAACTTGAATATTCATCAAGTTTGAATACCAACACCGCATCTGACTCAAAAGTTTTGGTCAAAATCCATCAACCGGAAGGATGTAACTGATTTTTTTTCTAAGTTATTGCATTGGTTTAAAATAATAATAATAATCTCACCACAGCTATAGCTTCAGAAGCGATCATCTGGCTAGGTGTAAGAACAGCTAGGTAGGCAATATTTGCCAATACATAGATTGTCGTGACAAGTGGAAGTGATATATAAATGGCTCTCGGTAGATTCCTAAAAGATTATGACAAGAAATGATTGTACAAGAAAATCTTTAATATAAAAGAATTTGTTGATCGTTGATGAATTAAGTTATGAAGAAATTTGGTGAGGATCGGTCAAGAAAAAACATTTAATTATGTCAAAGCTTCGACAGAGTTTCCTGTCTTTATCGAGGCTTTAATATATAGAAAGTCGTGAAGATGTGGAGAAAAATTTGTTCATCTGTTATATCGCAGAAACATAAAAAGGAAAATTAAAAGTTACTAATGTCTTGTCTTAAATCACTGTGAAAACAAAGTGACGTCACTGTAAGTGACGGCGATGTAACAAATGGGTATGTTTAAAAATTCTTTCTCCACATCTTCACAACTTTCTATATATTAAAGGCTTGATAAATACAGGAAACTTTGTCGAAACGTTGTTATAATTGAATGTTTTTTCTTGACCGATCCTCACCAAATTTCTTCATAACTTAAAATCTTTAATATTAACAATTTAAAAGAAAAAAGGCAGTATCTCTTACACGTAAGGATTTTTCAACTCTTCCGTCATGAAATTCAAATAGTTCCTAGAATAGAAAAAAACGTCATTTATTAAATATAAGGTTATTTTATATTCATTACTATATTCTTAGTATAATCTAAGATTGTAACCTACCATCCAGAGTAAGAAAATATTCCAGCATAGAATGCTACGGCAATTTTTCCCGGACTAGTTTCCGTCCCCTCAAATACATTGTTGAAATTTTCACCATTTTCTAAAAAGTAAAGTCTAAATGTAAAGCAATAAGGAAAATTAATATTTAAAATACTTCGATATATATAGATTTTTTTTTTAATTTTCACTAGATTACATAAATAGTAAACATTAAGTATAAAAAGAAAATAACTTACGAAAAAATAGAAAACCAATTCCACTTAAAATAATTATTGCTAAGGCTCCAATTTTTGTGAACATAAATGCATTTTGTACTCTTGTAGTGCCTTTTACATCATAACAATTGATGAATGTAAAAAAACATATAACAGCGGCTGCAATTAATCTATCGGAAAAATCCGGTGGATTGCATTCAGGAAAGAATGGTTTAATTGCATACTGTGCAAATGTTAATCCCATAATGGCATTCGTAGTTGGCCTAGAAAATATTTATATAATTTTCAAAATTATAAAGATATCTGCCGTCAAACATTCTCACGACTTTCACTTATTCTAATTAATAAAATTAATCTAGGGCTATTCTTTAAAATTATAACGTTATAATGTAATAGTCGGCCTTGTATAGCGCTCTATGTCAAAAACATAAAAGCTTGTGCAAATTTAATTTTAAACTAATTGACATACCCCTATAATACCCCTCTAAAATCAATTTTTCCAGAAAAATGTTTCAAGATTTCCGTGGTAGCCTGCTTTATTTTGTGGTCATCGACCGGTTTCGGGCCCGGACGTTGGAGCTGTTTTCGGAAAAATTACGAAAAACTGAAAAAAACATTCAGCAAAGTCAAACTTCCAGTTGGTGGATTTTGTCCGACATGTTCGCATCTGATGTGGGTGGTAGTGGCTAAACGAAATATCAGGTTCGAAATTTTGTTAGGGTTTGTGGTTCGGAAGTGGAGGAGCAATACTCCGCACTACCAGGGTACTTTTGACCAGGTAGGAATAATGATCTTGTGGTCATTATCGAGCAAATTATACTCGAATCGCTCGGTATTTTACGTAATAGATGAAGGACATCCTGGTTACATAAGGTCAATGAACGACATCCTGGTCAAAATTTATCCTGGTGTTTTCTTGTTTTTAGACTTGAGATTTTTATCTTGTTAATATTATTATTGTGACGTGCATTTCCTACAAATCTCTGTACAGACTGTATCTTGATTATTTCAATTCATCTTTTGAAATAAATTTAAACATGCGATTCGACAATTGTAAAGATGTTCATGGAATTTATTAGGATGTGTTTTTATTGGGCACCGCACATTTTGCACATTTTTTTTTGTTAAATTATGTGTTTTTTCCCTACTATTTCTGCGGAAAGCACAACCCTCCTCCTCTCTAAAGCCACCCTTAAATGAATTTACTCGGAAAACTAATTCAAACAAAAATGATAGGCCAATGCATGTAGGACTAGTATAAGTTAAATGAAATTGTCCTTATCGAGAAAGTCCCAAAAAACTGAAAAAAAAAACTGTTCGGTAAAGTTGCACTTCAGGTAAACCAATTTTTTTCAATCTCAGAATTTTGGCATCATATTTTGTTGTAATTAATATATATATAATAACTGAAAGATATATACAGACCTAACCCCACCCCTCCACCAAAAAGCCGACTTACATGAATTTTCCCTGAGAAATATTTCAAATACAATTGTGGCTGGTAGTATGTGTAGTTGATGTACCAAGTTTTAAGAAGCCATTTTAGAGAAAATCGCAAAAACAGTGGAAAAAAAATCATTCAGTCAAGTGGTACTTTCGAGGAATTTTGACGTATAACTTACTGACGGAACCCGTGGTGATACTTAAACAGAATATCAAGATTGAACTTTCTGCAATTTTTCGTTTTTGAGCTATGCAGTTTACCCAAACACAGAATTAGATAATTTTCTCAAAATCACTTTTTTTTACTCATGGGACTTCAAAACGTCCATTTCCGGAGAAAACTCGATATCGAAAATTTCACACGATTACGATACTTCCTCTAACTAAAAGTATTAATTTATTGCAGAAATAAAAAATCTAACTTCATAAATGTTTAAAATTAATCTATGAGAAACTTCTATCATTTTATAGCTACGAAACAAGATTTAAAAAGATTTCCTGTTTAAATCTTATTCACAGCTAATAAAATTAATAATAAGATCGTAGTAAGCTCTACAACAACAAAAAAAGGACAATAAAAGCAAGGAATTCCCTCCTCTTCCCACAGTCAAATTCTCATTATGTCGTCACATTACATAATAAGTCTAGTAATAAATTTGTAGCAATATATTAAACCAGAACATATATTAACTATAACTGACCCTCACAGTTAACTATCACATTAACAAACAAATGCTCCTAAGTTGACCTTGCCCCTTTTTTAAAGTAATGCAACTGTTACTTTAATGGCAAGCCTAACATAATGTACGGCCTTATATTACGAAAGTACTGAGAGGAATGCGTCCCAACTCGTACTAATCACAACCTTCAAACTTGCTATTATGAGACTATTACGACGAACAAATAATTACTTTTTGACTGGAAATTCACTGGAAAAAAGGCTATTCACTTTCATTTAATTGGCGCTCCATAACTCACGTTTGAAAGGTCAATATCTTGTTATTGGCATATATTGCTCGTTTCATCTTTTTAGTACATTTCTCTAATTTATTATAAATATCTTACAATACAAATAATTCAGTATTCCAAGTTTCAGGAAATCTTTTGCTCCATTTCAGAAAAATTCCTGAAATTCTAACACCAACTCGACCAAGTTTCATTTCTGTTTACTCTTTTTACTTTTTTGTTTGCTTCAAACCGTTAGTTATAGCAATGCATTTGAAGGATCTTAATGTATACATCTGGTAGATCCGTATATTGCAAAAATAACTTTAGAAGAGAGTATATCGTTATAGCTTCCCTTAATTAATCTTCCAAAAAATCAATTCTTGGGAAAATGTGTTAATAAAAACTGATAGACCTACATGGTTGGACTGTTTACGAAAAAATCGCGAAAAACTGAAACAAAGTTGTGTCGCACATCCACGTTGAAAGACCTTGGAACTTCCTTTAATTATTCGTGTTAGAGATATTTTTTTCACTTTTCTCTCTCTCACTGTTGCACAGCTCACGAAGAGAGAGAGAGAGAGAAAGCTGAATTAACACCTCTCCCCTTTTTACTTTCTTTTACTGCTGTATGGGAAAGAACCTCTTAATTTTCGAAAATAATTTTTCGCCAGAAATACATGTTTGAGGCAAAAAAAAAAAACAAGTTCTTAAGGAATAGTATGTCTGAATGAACAAAATACCTCAAAAATTAAAAATCATCAGAAATACAAATTTCATATTCAGTTCGAGTGTCACAAACTCATCGGACAGGAAGATATCTGTCTAAATTCAACCCGGTATGCAAATGTACGTTTGTTTTTTTTTTCAGTTTTCGCACAACGTTCCTGAAAATAGCTTTCTTAAATTTCGCCTAGTAATAAACAGAAAGAGTAAATTCAAAAAAATTGGCAATGTTCTGAAGGAGCTTTGACAAATTGGGGAAGAAAACCCTAGTAAATTTATTCTTAGGGGATCTTATTGTGATCGCAACCTTCATATCGGAGCATCTAATGATTCCCAAACGTAACTTTCTGCGATTTTTTCTTTATTTTGTGTTTTGCTGTCCACAAATACCGACCTAATGTCACTTTTTCATTTCGATCTCAAAATTGTATTTTTGGTGGGACACTCAATGTTGATAATTTTAATTTCATCGCAATATTTCCTCTATTAGCAGTAAGAGAAAATGGAAATAACATAGTACTTAGTAACAAATATATGTGTGATGTGTGTGTGATAGATGTATAGAAATAATTGATAAACTTACACAAAAATTAGCATAGCATCCCATAAATATAAAAATGCAGGTACTGGGCCAAAAGCTTCATAAATATAAGCGTAATCGCCACCAGATTTTGGTATAGATGTGCCAAGTTCTGCATAACATAAGGCACCAACCATTGACAATAGGCCACATAATGTCCATACTAATAATGAACTACCAACAGATCCAGCTTCTTGGATAACACCTTTTGGTGATATAAAGATACCTGAATTATAAATAATGGTACAAACATAAAATGAAATAGATAATGTTAAATTTATAAACGAAACCAATTTTAAACATGTATATAATAGATTAATTACCTGATCCAATTATAATGCCTAAAATAATAGCTACTCCTTCTAGCAAACCTAATTGTTTTTTCAGTCTTACTTTTTCATTTTTATTTTCTGAAGGCGATACTAAAAGGACATCTGATGGAGAATTTGGTGGTATATTATTCATGTTTATCTGCCGGCAAACAAAGCAGGTGAGTTTTCAAAATGTAAACAAAATAAGTGAATGAGAATATAATTTTCTTTTTTAAATGAAAAAACAAAACAATTACAATTATAAAAGAGGAATCTAGTCAAGGACTAATAACCATAATTATAGGGTGCTATAATCATTTCAAATTACACCCTAAGGCTATAGTCCAGACTCCAGCAATAAAACTGGAAATCACATTTAAGAAAAGCATAAACAAAATATTTTTATACGTACTTTTTTTTTGTGAACTATGTTGGTAAATGTTGTAGATAATTAAAAATTGCATAAATAATTATAAATCCTCATAGAATAAACAGACATTCCGTTAAACAGATATTTTAAATAAATTACTAATATGGAACACGTGATTGTAAGTGAACCAGCAAGGAAGGCACGCCACCAAACTTGCTCTGCCTGACAAATACTAAAGTCGCCGCTTACTATTGGAGGAGCGAAATGAGTATCTCCAGATCATTTTTACGTTGGAGGAGGAATGGCTCTTCAGAGCCATCTGCTGGCATATCAGCTTAACTATTTTGCTCGTTAAACTGTTAGGGAAATAAAACAATTTATTACTCCAGTATAATGGAATATTTTTTTTTAATACGTCAACAAGTTATTCTATTTTCAGAATGAATATTCATTATATAGTTAAATATTTGGCGTTGGAATAATGACGTAATTAATGAACAATGATGCAGAAGCATATAAGAATATAAAAACATAAAATTAAAACAGTCGGTATGAAATACTCAGGACTTTTATTTATAGCAATTCTGATTACTTTAAAAACTAATTTGAATTTTTACGAAAATCTGATTATTATTATGGAAGGGAAAGGGATTCTGAAATGATACTTTACAGAATGGCTTGATGTCCCAGCACCCAGTGAATCCTCCTAAAATAATCGTGGAAAATGCTTCAAACAAAAAAGATTGAACTCAGGTTATCTCAGAACATATATTTCTGATGAAAACTCAAATTTTTGAATTTGACACGATTGTAATATTTACTCATACGGCAACATGAGAAAGTAAAACCTAGTGTAAACTATGAATATGCCACAGATAACTTTCGGTCACTGTTTCTCAATTGACAAATTTTCTACAAACTAGAAATTTTTAGTTTTATAACAGCTTCACGAGAGCGACCCTAAAAATAATTTTGGTTTTTCAAAAAAATATTTAAGATTCAATAAGGGAACTTCTTTTAATATAGTTAATTTTATTGAGTTGATTGTTGTTTTATTTTATTGGCTGCCTTTTATAAAGTTTTTTTAAAGTTTTACCCATGTGAGGTAGGTACTTTATTATTAATTTGTGGACAAAAGAAATGGAGATTGTTCAACTTATTGTATAATTTTATCCTTTATTTACTCTTGAATTGTATAATTTTATTTCAGATATAAAATAATATAAAAATACATCTTTTGAAAATGGCATGTGGAATGCCGAAACGTAAAGAGTATATATAAAAAAATTTTATATATAACATAAAATAAATAAATGATTCAGACTGTAAGTGGTTCATATTAATCAAGAAAACCCAAAAAACGTTAATTTTATTTTATATGAACTAGGATGAGGACCTGCCAAAAAGAAAATGTAAGAACAAATGCAGCACACAAACCGATGACAAAATTGGATCCTTACGCTGCTGTTCTTCAGTATGGAAGTTACAAGCCGATATGTCGAATCGCAACATGGCTCCGTGGCAGAATAAAGGCTTTGACTCACAGGACGCGATCTGTCGCGGCGGACAGCGATCCGACGATATTGTTGTATGTTGCAATATTGCATCACCCCTGCCACACATGAGGCGATCTATCTCAGCGACACGGCCTAACCGCCGTATAGGCGAGCTGGTTGTACAAAATTACTAATATTGTCGCGTAATGTTAATTACTAATATTAGTTTTCTAGTGAAATAAATAACTCCGTTCATACTGTATAAATTAAATGACCACAAACAAACGGCCAATCTTTCCCTTGTTTCAATAGGTCTCCTCCAGCTTTTGGTGATCTTTTCAATACTCTACTGGCGTAGATCATATAGTTCCTCGAATCTTTGTCTTGACATACGGAAATATACAAAAAATCTGTCTTCATGTGACTGCAAATCCCTACAGAGCCTGTGGTATTCACCAATTTCTTCTCTTTTTCCATTAACTGGGTGCACCCAATATCGTCTGTTTCTTCTGGTCCCCATCAGAAATACTCCTTTTCCCCCCAAAAATCTGCAAAACGCTATAACTAATGCAAAAAAATACTGCGATCCGGCTCTGTGGACATCACAACACTAGATCGCTCACACAGATCTCGCTTTGTATGTGACGTAGCCATATCACTGACCGCCGAAAAGATCGCGCGATCGCTGTCCGCCGCGACAGATCGCGTCCTGTGTGTCAAAGCCTTATGGGTTTTTGCATGGTCGGATTAAGCATCCAGCGGCCCCTAGACAAAATATAAATCGGGCCTCATTTATATAACGGTTTTTTTGGCCTTGGCAACTTACATCAACACTAATTTTCCAACAGTTTTATATGAAAATTTTCGTTTTTTTATTGAGATTTTTCACAGATTCGGTATTTCCCTACATATTATTTTGAAAATATAAATTAATAAATCATTCATCTAAATTCTACTCTGTGGTATCGCGCGCAAATTTCAAAACTAGTGAGACAACATAATTTTTGCTTTTTGATAATAAATATAATATAAATTAAAAAAATAAATATATATATAAATTGGTTGGTTCCGCAGAGCTAGAAAGCATCAGAGATATTTTCCGTGATAGCCTGCTTCTTTTAGTGGTCATCGACCGGTTTTGGGCGTTCGCCCTTCATCAGGATGCGTTTGTCAAACAGTGTGATAACATAGTTTTGCTCTGTGCAAATCTATGTTATCATCACCACTGTTTGATATATATATATATATATATATAAAATTCAGATCTTTTGTTAAAAAATTACAAGCCCGCAAGGGGTATATGTTGCATGCAGTTACTTGGGGAGTAGCGACCCCACGGGTTTCCACAGTTCAGTACTCCATGCACTACATCAGAACAGTGCACAATATACATAAACTACATACACTCTTCACTTTACAGACAAGAACAAACACAGTACTCAAACTAGGGTTTCCGTCCCTAGTTAATTGGCTAAAGCCAACGGTGAAGGAAGGGATTAGCTAAGTGGTAGCGTGCTGGGAGGGCAACGCGGAGGACTCGGGTTCGAATCCAGCATGCTGCCCTTAGATTTTTTTCTTCCTAGGAGCCTCTACAACTCTCTGTCCGGTGATGGGCAGTGTTGTCTGTGGCTAGAGAACGCTGCTTGGAGGCCGGCTGTGCATTGGAGAAGGCTCCGGGGGGCACAATAGATCTTTCAGGTCGCAGTGCAATAATCCCCTACCTTATCTATCTATCTAAAAAATTACAAATTTCATTAATGAAGAATGAGGATATAGGTAAGTATTTTATTTATATCTTCTATAAAGAAAGAACCACTATCATTCTTTATGCTATTTCTATGATAAGACTCAATCTGCTGTTCTTAGAACATAGACAATCACACAATTGGTAAATAAAGGTCCTTCTCCGAACTAGCGATTGTTATCCAGCAGACAAAAGTAGGAAAGTTGTTAGCGACAAAGCTTCTAATTATTAATCTATGTAATCCTTAATACAATAATAAATATTTGTGTTGTTAATAGTGCCAATGTTAGTAATATTTATCTTACAAAGTGGATATTAAAATTGTATTTTTACTTAATAAGAAACTACCGTTTGACCCGTAATCTTTTTTATAAATTCATTATTAATTTTCGCCTTGTAATATTTTGCCATTTAAAACAAAGTTTTAGAATTATCGACTATTTGTGTTCTCAAAGTTTTATTTTTAAAACTCACTTAAAAGCAATTGCTAAATTTCTTCTTTAAGCATATCAGTAATTTTAAATAGAAATTTATATTTGTTAACTAGGGTTACCCATTTTCTTATTTTTGAAGTAATGATTAGTTTCCAGGTGAGCAATGGTTTTCCCACACTTGAACGATGAGAAGTAAGGTTATGTATCCTGAGAAGGAAGGTTATGTGCCCGGTCTAGTAGTACTTTGTGAGAAACAGAAAGTGATTTTTTTTTTTACTTTCTCTTATTTTAACCAAATGGATTCTCCAATGTCGGATTCAAATCACGAGCAAATATTACCTGGGCGTTGGAACCATTTGAGGAAAATACTAGAACGCTCTGGGCCGTTTTGTCACCCTGACTTTGAACCTTCTCCAGAAGTTCTAAACTTTATAAAGTCATCATGCAAAATCTTAGTGATTGGTGCTGGGGGGTTAGGTTGTGAACTTTTAAAAAATTTAGGGCTAATGGGATTTCAGCAATTACATGTTGTAGATATGGATACAATTGATTTGTCTAATTTAAACAGGCAATTTCTTTTTCGACGGAAAGATGTTGGCAAATCCAAAGCTGAAGTAGCTGCAAAATTTGTAAATTCCAGGATTCCTGGTTGTAAAGTTATACCTCATTTTAATAAAATTCAAGATTTTGATGAAGATTTTTATAGACAATTCCATATAGTTGTATGCGGTCTGGATAGTATAGTCGCTAGAAGATGGATGAATGGAATGCTGTTATCTTTGTTGTCGTACAACGATGATGGAGAATTAGATCAGAGTTCATTGATTCCTATGGTTGATGGTGGAACTGAAGGTTTCAAAGGAAATGCTAGAGTAATACTACCAGGAATTTCTGCATGCGTTGAATGTACCCTGGATTTATTTCCACCTCAGGTAACTAACTAGTAATTTTTTTGTAATAGTTTCGGGTTAAATTGAATGTTGCTTTGTTCTGAACAAACCATTTTAATAACTTCATAGGATTGAGTTCAGTAATCTAAAAGCGACAGTTATATTGTAATTAAAAGGCAAAAGAGCTTTGGAAAGAGAGCTTTTGCTAATTTACCAAATTACTGCCATAGACAACTTCTTAATTTCAATAAAAAAATAATAACATGACTATTTACACTTAGATAATTACAATGTCAAAATCAAGCAAAATATTCTGTTACAATATTTTTATATATATATTTGCATTATTCACATGTCAGTTATTACATCCACAAGAAATAGTGCATTACGTCATTGGCTAGATCTTGAAAAGTGAGGAAGTTTGTTTAAAGAAAGAATTTTAATTGAAGTTTTTTTTTTGTAAAGAAATAATAACATAAAATGAAATCATGCGATCCGGATTTCTAATAAAATGCTTTTCAGGTATATTACGTTGATTATTAAGTCTTTTTTTTCCGACTTTTCGATGTACCCTAAAATTCGTAGTTTTTATGTTACATTTTACCCATGTCAGTCTACTAATAATTTTTGCACAAAAATTTGCGGTGTGGATAGTATAGTAGCTATTATATGACCACAAGCTCAAATTTTTTTTAACATTCGAATCGAGGAGTATTTCTGTCAGACTTCACATACATGTAGATAGCGAGCTTAATTCATTTTCCATTGCCCTTTTTAATTTTCAGATAAAATAGAAATGATGAAAATTCAATGAAACAAAAGATGCATAAACAAATATAATAATAATATATTTTGTTATAAGGGCAACGCTCTAAATAAAGAATTCGTCGACTAATAATACAAAATGAAAGGAGTATTACAGAAAAAATGAAAGAAGTCAAGAAAAAATACAAAATTTGTAAGCTGAAAAGAAATACAATACCGAAAAATAAATCAGAGATATTTTCCGTGATAGCCTGTTTCATTTTGTGGTCATCGTCTGGTTTCGAGCATTCGCCCATCATCATGATGTTTTGATAAAACAGTGCAATGTCACACACTTGCACAGAACAACACCAGTTCACTGGATTGTATAAACTGATTTTGATCTGTGCAAGTCTGTGTTATCGCAATTTTTTATCTAGATATCTGATGATGGGCGAACGTCCGAAATCCTAAACATCTGGTATTGGTATATGCAGGTGATAAGTAGTATAGTCTGGAGGAGTTAATAGCCAGACATTATGAGGGGAAATTGAAACAAAAAGAAGAAGCCAGAAATTCAACTAAGGATATAACTGTCCGTAAGGGTGAATTGGATAAGGGAGAAGTAAAAGGAGATGTTGCGATGAAAGAACATCCCAAATCAGATAACGAAAATGAAGAATGTATCAACCAGATTCTGGACCAGAAGAATGTAGATATACATGTTCCGGATAATATAGTTTGAAATCACATTACACCACAGAATAGTTCTGCACCATTTCCTAAACCACTATTGTTACATGATTCAAATTGTCACAAATATTCAAGACAATATTTTATGGTCATCAATCGGTTCCATCGTTAGGATGTCTTATAAAAGTGAGATCGTCGTCTAATACAATGAGTAGAATAACTGCTTGCATTGTACTAGTCGAGGTAATATCATTCTTTTTGACTTCCTAAAGATGAACTAAAGCTCGAAACAGGCCATTGACCAAGGAAAGACAAAAGTGGAAGACTCTGATATTTCAATTTACTTGAATGAATCAAAATTGAATTAAAAAAACTTGTCAACTGGGAATAGGGCTTGTATTATCATTTGATATTATTGGTATAGTAGGTCTGAAAATCTTAAATTACCATTACTTTCTCTTATTTTTATATTATATTAGAAAACTGTAAGTTTTAGTATTTTCTTTGTTTCTGAACAATAGTTTTCTTTTACAGATAACCTACCCACTATGTACAATTGCTAACACTCCACGACTTCCTGAACATTGTGTAGAATATGTAAAGTTAATACTGTGGGCCAAAGAGAATCCATTTGATACACAAATAGACGGCGATGATCCCACACATATAAATTGGATATATGAAAAAGCTTTAGAAAGAGCGAACCAATTCAATATTACCGGCCTCACTTATAGATTGACTCAAGGTGTAGTTAAAAACATCATTCCAGCTGTATCGTCAACAAATGCCATAATTGCGGCAGCATGTGCAACGGAAGTGTTTAAAATAGCCACCAGTTGTTGTGTACCACTTGACAATTATATGGTATTCAACGATGTTGACGGTATCTATACTTATACATATGAAGCTGAAAGGAAATCCGATTGCTTAGCTTGCAGTAACCTACCGAAAATACTGGAAGTTGAAAATGGTACAATAAAATTACAAACTCTTATTGATATTCTGTGCGAAAATGCAGCTTATCAAATGAAAAGTCCTGGTTTAACGGCCAACATTAATGGAAAATCTAGAACATTGTACATGTCTACAGTTAAAAGTATTGAAGAAAAGACTAGAGAAAATTTGAAGAAAACTTTAAGTGAATTGGGATTGAAATGTGGTACACAAATATTAGTTGCAGATGTTACAAATCCAAGTACTGTAGTTTTTCAACTAAAATTTACAGAACTATGCGAAATGGCTGTTGAATAAATTAAAAAATCTCATAGGTTAGGAATAAAATTTGTATGATATTTATATCAGTAAAATAATTGTTGTACGTATGTGACTTTAATTTATATATCATAATAGGATATGGTCTAAACAAAATAATTATAAACAACTTTTCTTTAAAACAAAAATCAGTAATTTAATCCTGTTTTGTAAATTTGTAATTTATTTCCTTATGTTAAAATATATTTTAAAAACAGCGAATTGACAAAACCATTTACAGAAGTGTATTATCTTTTTAATACATCAATGAATGTTTCTCTGGGCAGTGATATATTAGCAATCATTTTTAAATGTTTTTTACCTTCAGCTTGCCTTTTCAATAATTTCATTCTTCTGGTAACATCGCCACCATACTGAAACATATATTTTTTCCATTGTAAAATCATAAAAGCCTAGTAAATAAACTAAATTAAAAAAAAAAATCATCCAAAGAGCTATGGAGTCAGGGTATTTAGGTTTAATTAAGTGATTTAATTAATGTTAAGTTGAATGATATTAGTTAGTACGAAGTGTTTACAAAGCCCTACAATGTAGAAGCTCTACGGCTTTCTTGCCTAACTGTATGTCATCTTTCATATCAGTATTTGAAAAAGTTTAGAACTTGTGTGGGATGTTAGGAAGAGTGGGGCAATGAGTAGGATTTTTTCAGAAGTTATGCTTATCATAACCTAGTTGCACTTTCATATGATCTATGCTGATTATACTATAAGTTGATGCTTTTCTTGTTAGGTTGGATATCGTTAAGGTATATCACATTCCCGAAAAAGTCCATTTCCTTCTAGATGAAGAAAACTTAACAGTTTGAATCCGTAAATAATTCTTCTTTGTGCCCATATTAATCCAGTAATTTGCTATTTCAGGTTTCTGCGCCATTAGTGGTGTAGAATTTTGGTCAAGGAACCTATAATCCCGATCTTACCCAAAGAATGAACGAACGTTGCTCCGTAAGAAGTAAATGTCTGACGTATTTATGCAAATTTCTTAGACCGTACAAATGCCGTGGAAAACTAGTCCTAAAAGTGTGGGGAATCTACAAGTGTTTTTCCAGATGTTTTTGTGTAGAGGTAGCGGCTGCAAAAACTAGAGGGTCTTCTATAGTTACTTTACAATTGCAAGTTGATGAGATTGTAGAGTTTTCTTTCTATAAGTTAATCTGTGATTTATTCCTAATCACCTCTTACGCTCTGTTTATACTGGTTTACGGATGTTAATGTACTGTTTGGCTGAGATATCCTCAGGGATGTCAAGATCCCTGAAGAAATGGGTAGTCTACTTCCGTTACAATATTTCAGGGCAGTTCTTCAGGACATTTATAGAAGTCAATGATTTAGGGAATAAAAAGTTGAATAAGAAAAATTAAATTTACCAATTTAGCAGTAACATCCTTTCTATAAGGTTTAATATTTTCTCTGGCGACAATTTTCCCACCAACTTTGGCCTGAATGGCTATCTGAAAAATATGAAAGAAAATGTTTAAAGAAAAAATATGAGGAGACCCACTGAGCTGGATTACATTCAACTTAAGAAATTTACTTGAAACTGCTGTCTTGGTATTATTTTAACTAATTTGCTGCACAATTGTTTTCCATATAATCTTGCCTTTGAAGTATGCACAATTGTTCTCAATTCTTCAACGTCGACACCGTTTAAAAGAATATGTAACTGGAGCCAAGTAAAATTAAAAAATGATGGGCAACTATTTGAACATTTGATAAGACTAATAATTTACCTTGACTAAATTCGAAGCGATATAACCTCTATCTTCATAATCAAAACTTGCATAACCGGAACTAATAGATTTTAATCTATCATGAAAATCCAAGATAATCTCATTCAGTGGAAGTACGAATTGTAACATAACTCTTGTATTGTCAATATTTACAGCGCTCAGTTGTACACCTCTTTTTTCCAAGCATAATGAAATAACATCGCCTAAATATGCATCTATAAATAAAAAGTGAAAGTGGCCAAAATATTTGGAATTTTTATCTTATAGTTAAATAAATCTGGAGCGAAACTTCATTCTCTTCGATGCTGGGGGGGGGGAATATAAAAAAAAATATGAACTAATAGTTTTGTGTGCACCAAATTTTAGAAATTTTTTTAGAGCTGGATTCAAAAAAAAGCAAAAAAAGATTAAACCCTTCTGAAAATTCGCATTCTGGTTAAATAATTGACATGGCTTTATTTTAAATCTGATTGAAACACTCACGCGACTTTCTCTAACTGCTAATTATAAAGTTCGTTATAAATGATAAGCTTTCATAAAATTTCTAATCTCTTACTAGATGATTAGTTATATCAAAGAGAGAATCTAAACTTAATAAAATCACTTTTTTTGCGGAAAGGTTAACCATACCCCTCACCCAAAAACCCCTTAAATGAACTTTCTTAGATAAAAGTGATAGGTCTTTGTATTTATAATATTTTTTATATTATATTTATGTATTTATATTTTTTATGAAAACTCAATTTCTGTGAAAATTAGGCCGACTGCAATAAGAGTAAGAAACAATTAACTTCATAAGCAAAACTATTAAGAATTACTAAATAATATTTTATTATTGATTAAAAAACAAAATTTTTATAATCATTCCACTACCTGGTGTGATAATAGTGCCTAATACCATGGGCTCATGTATCTCAGCTATTACATCATCTTCTGGAAAATGGGCTGGATTCGATACATAAAGTTCTTCACTACCATACTTGTTAATCGATTTACGACCATGAACAATCACTAGAAAAGAAAAGAGAAAATCATAAATAAATAGTTTAACAAAAAAAACTTATGACACCAAAAAGAGCAGCTGAACATGAACGCGCTGACAGATTTTCTTGTTTAATCAAGTTTTAAGATGTTCATAATAGAACGTATCTGTACAACGATTTGACAGATGCTTTCTCTTCTCTTATTTCTTATTTCGTTTTTAATAAAATCTGCGAAGTCACGATTTCAGCCAAGATTTACGAACCTTAACGCATTTCTATTACTATCTTTCCTAAGCGATTAATTCCTGAGTCAGCTCTTTGTTCCCCAGTCCCATTAAGAGAGTAATACTAATTTTTTCTCCATAATTTCCCCGCTATTTTCCAGCAGTTTTCGCTCAGCCATTTCTGAATTTGTTGGCAATATGTTTACAGTTGATTTAGGAGCTATTTATATCTTGAAGAAGATTTCGTATATAGTATATCCCTCATTGGTTCAAGTAAATATATATACATACATACTTTTTGTTTATAATAAAAAATTTTCGTTTCCCTCGCATTTAAACAAATTCTTGAAATAATCACTCAAGAAATTAACATAAAACAAATGCCGCAAAAATATTGAGTTTTTAATGAAGATTCATTTTGATTTTAGAAAAAAGTATACTACTAAAGTTGTGCCTTAGTTATAAGCTACTATTCCGAAGTATTAATAGTTATTGCTTTCTGAATAACTTGTAAGTCATCTCTTAATAGAATTAAATCTAAAACCCATTAACTGACAAAATTTATTTAAGACAATTATATTTAATGCTAATTTGTATTGTAAAATTACATACCTAATTGAAAATAATAACAATTTTATTGCGTAAACGTTCTCAAATTATATTAAGCAAATAACCACCTATAGCAAAAAAAAACATTATTTTATTTTTTTTAAGGGTAAGTCAACGGTCATTGACGCCCGGAGCTTCTCAGAACATTGCCAGTCTCTGGACACTGTTTTCTCGTTACAGACAAAACTGTCCATCACCGGATAATGAGCTGTAGAGGCTCTTAGAAAGACAAATCTAAGGGCAGCACTGGACTTAATCTGGCATGCCAGGGCGCTATTGCTGTACCAATCCCTTTCTTTTATTAACATAAAATAACAAGTTATCTACCTTTATAAGTGACACTAGCTGCAGTTACAATCGCTTGGGCATCATACTCTTGTTCCAATCTTTGGTTGAACACTTCTAAATGCAACAAGCCTAAAAATCCAAGCCGCCATCCTTGACCCAAAGCAGGACTAAAAAATACACATACAATTTAAATTATAAAGAAGTCAAAGTTACAATAATCTTGATGAATGAACAACTAAACACCTTGAATCAATATTTACACTGACTGCATTATCGTT
Organism: Triatoma infestans; assembly: GCA_011037195.1. Lineage (NCBI taxonomy): Eukaryota > Metazoa > Arthropoda > Insecta > Hemiptera > Reduviidae > Triatoma > Triatoma infestans. Next base: position 108,297 of record JAAEAF010014641.1, on the reverse strand, counting down.
TAACGTTAGCTTTTCAATGGCTGCTCGAAGTACTGGATGTTGTCCTTGGTTGAACGGATACACTCCAGCAAAAACCATTGGTTTGTTTGGTTTGAATTCTGGCAGAGCTTCGGCGGGATCCTTACTGTGTACAAGAGTATCGCCGACATGTGCTTCATTACTTGATCTCATGTTACAAATTACATAACCAACTTGTCCGCCCTTTCTGAAAAATTACATTATATATCTTTCGTAATAGAAAAAATCTGGTGTGAAACACTCACACAACTTGCTCTTACTCCTGTTCTCAAAATTATAATTGACAAATTTTATAGTTTGTGTACCAAATTTAACGAAATTCGTCGAAAACTGAAAAAGCTGTTCAGTAAAAGCGCACTTCCGGTTTACTAAATTTCTCAAACTCGGATTTTTGGCCATCTATGTTTATTTCTCAATTAATTTTGTTTGGATGATAGAATTGTATATCAGGCTGTGATGCAATTTAGAGAAAAACAGAACCCCACCCCTCCCCTAAAAGTGCCCTTAATGAATTTTCCCAGAGAAATGTTTTAATAAAAAGTTGTGAGATCTTTACATGTTTAAAGTTTATATACAAACTCGGAATTTCGACAAATATTTAACTTCTAATTAATATTTTTGATGACAGAATTGTCTAATAAACTGAAATAGCACTTTAGATAGAACCTAACCCCACCCCTCCCCCAAAAGTGCCCTTAATGCATTTTCCCGGAGAAATGTTTTCAAATAAAAGTTGTAGCTCTTTGTATGTGTGGTTGATTTTTCAAGATTAAAGAAAATCGTCGGAGCCAATTTTGAGAAAATCGCAAAAAAGTAAAAAGTCCAACTAGTAAAGTGGTACTTCCGGTTGAGGAATTTTGACAGATAACGTGCTGTCAGATCCTATGGTGATACCTAAACGGAATATCAAGTTTCAACTTTCTACGGTTTTTTCGTTTTTGAGCTATGCTGTTCACATACAGCATAACCACTGCTGAAAACCACTTTTTTGGACTCAGGGGATTTCTGGTGAAAACTCGATATCAAAAATTTGACACGATTACAATACCTCCTCTTACTAGGAGTAAGAGAAAGTAAAAAGTGATTACACTCATCGTATGATTTCACTTACACCTTAATTATCAGATTCCTACAGATAAATCTGATTAAAAATATGAGTTTTATAACAAGATTAATTTCCCTTAATGCCACAAACAGCTGATACTCCGTACGGACTCCATAAGGGGAAGTGGACTCGTCACTTTTTCTGATAACATGGCGTTTTTGTGAGTCATCTCTGCCTAACAATGCGCTCAACGCTTATTCGCCAATTTCAGCACTCACTCTCACCTTATATAGGTAGTAAAGAAGTAATTGTGTGCAGCTTAAGTTTGGCATATACACACCTTCCATCTACGCAAGCCAGTGTGACTAAGGACTACATATAATACACAAGCAAGCAGGTCTTGTAAGTCGTAGTGGTTTTGAAGCGATTCCTTCTTTCACATCCTCAGGGATGAAAATGAACAAGACGTAGTTTTGGCAGGAGCTTTTAACAGAAACAACATGTTTGGGACCCTAATGCTACAGTATACAATAACCAATTTTCAATATCCATAACGAAATATTAATTTTGATCAGTCTTGTGATTTCAGTTTTTGAATTATACTATTTACTCACACAATAAATATAGGGAGAATATTTCTTAAAAAAAAAAAAAAAAATCACCTTATACAATACAGTACAAAATAAATGAAAATTCAAATATCAGAATCCAATTCGACCGCATAATTTCGTAATATAGCACTGGCTTTGTAGATGTATGTTGCAAAAACACCATTTGGAATATTTCTTGTGGTGTCTTTACACTGTCCGAGTTAGACATTGTATAAAATGGACTGCAAAAGTGTAGGAATATGCTTGGGGAAAAAATGAGTGTGTAAGGTAGTGCGCTGAACTTCACCTCACTGGGTAGGCTAAACCAAGCAGAATATTTTATGCAATTATGCATTTACAACTTTAATAAAATTCGTTATTTTACTTACAATATATTTACAGGAACCTCTTCAGGTGTCAGTACACCTAATCCTTTAACCGTATATTGTTTACCGGTATAACACCACATGACTTCGTCGCCTACTTTAATTTCCCCATTTTTAACATAAATCATACCAATTGCGCCTCTATATCGATCGTACCTAATAAGAAATATAATTTTTATAACAATAATCACAAAGAAATCGAAAGCTTTGAGAAAAATGTTTAAAATTTACCAACTATCAAATAGTAGGGCTTGTAATTTATTCTCTCTAACGGAAGATGGTGGAGGGATTTTGTTAATTACAGCTTTTATTACTTCTGGTACCCCGCTGCCATTTTTGGCTGATATCTAAACAACCAGATTTTTAATAAATAAAAAGCATAATCCTTACTAAATATTATATTATTGTAAACACAATCTGACCTTCAGGACATCATCAGTGTTTATGCTGAACAAAGTATTCAATTGCTGCGCAACTATTTCTGGTTGAGCATTTTTTAAGTCAACTTTATTAAGAACTGGTATGATAATCAAATCTTGTGTAAATGCTAAGTAAAAATTTGCAACTGTTTGGGCTTGGACTCCCTGCGAAATAAGAAAATAAGCTTATAAATAACTAAAAAGATAAGAATAAAAGGATATTATATTGTCTTCAGGTAGAGAATAGAAGAAAATTAGCATTTCATTCTCTACTGTACTCAGCGTATTTGTGTACAGTTTAATTCAAAATGAATAACAGGAGGAAATTCAACTACAATGTACACTTCATGGGTTAAGGGCACTATTAAAAATACCACAAATATAAAAATTTTTCGCTATTTTCTTTAGAGAAAGTGTCGGTGTTTTACAACAAATTATTGGAAACAATAATAATAATAATAACCTGATTTGCATCCACTAATAATATCACTCCTTGACAGGCTGAAAGTGATCGAGCAACCTCATTTGAAAAGTCCACATGACCTGGTGTATCAATTAAATTTAACAAATATTTTTTCCCATTTAATTCATAAGTTAACGATGCTGTTTGTGCCTTCACAGTAATACCTCTTTCTTTTTCAACTTGCAATCTAGATCATATGGATATTCTATTAGAAAAGGAAAACAATTAATCACGACTAATTAAATAACTAATTGTTATTTATAAGTACCTGTCCAAAACTTGTTTATTGGTTTCACTAGCGTTTAGATTACCAGTAATTTCCAACAGACGATCTGCCAATGTACTTTTTCCATGATCTACATGGGCTACAATACTAAAATTACGAATGTTTTCCAGTGGAATAGATTCCCATATTTTCGAATCAGTCTCAACTTTTGTATTCACATCTAGCAGTGCCACAGTTGCACTAAAAGACCTAATTAAATAGTAAAATTTAACATATTATACGCACTGAATACAAATCGCATTGATAACTCTTATATTAATTGTACCTGCTCTTATATTTAACAAAGGAACTTCTAGAACAAATATTACTTCGTAACCACAAATTGAGGATGTTCTTCCGTAAACCTCCCATCATAATTCGTGTAATATGCCACAACACGGAATCCTGGAGAAACCTCCTACACTGCTATAAAAAAAGGAATCCTATCTCAAAATAACCATGTAGTAACCTATCAAACGTTATAACTTCAATGCCACCATGAACTTCCTTACAAACATGTTTTATCCCAATGCCACCACGATAGTTAGCGGAATTCCTTATCAATCCTTCTTCCTTAATAAAACATTTTATCAATTTCTACAAACAAGTCTTAATGAATATCCTTTCCAGCACAGCATTTTTCAGTTCATTCTATTTCAATGAAGTGAAAATTGTGCTAAAGAATATGAGAAAGGTTTAATTTAAAAGCGAATATTTTAGATTAATCCGGTACATCAATTAGTTAACGGCCATTGAAAACATAATTATCTCAATCACTGAACATATTTCTAATTGTGAATGTGTCATTCCGGAAGAACTTCTGTATAGTGACTGGTATTAATAAAACAGTAATCCCCTAAGTCAAAACTCAATATTTTCAGTAGAATTATTTTAAAATAGATCCGAGCTAAAGTTCATTTCCGGGACTAGGAGATCATGGGACAAACAAATCGTCTTGAAAGATTACATTAGTCTGGCGAGCGTATCAGCTTTTCGAAATAGAGTTTTCACTGGAAATATATGTTTTGATGTCTCCAGATTAAGTTTCAACGTATGTTCTATTGTCTGCCTATATTATACGGTGACTGGAGCTATCCCAAACCGTAACGCAATATTTCACGGGCCACGGGGAGTTCAATTCTAAGCTCAATGAGTTGGGTTTGAAAGATTCCCCGAATTGCGAGTGCGGTGAACGGGATACAGTGCATCACGTTCTCTTCCGATGTTCTCTCCTCGACGAGGCAAGAATCCATATGGAATTCAAGCTGAAAAGGAGAGGAGAGAATTGGCCGGGAGAATGTAAAGAGTTGGTGAAAAGTGCTGAAAATTTTAAAGACTTCGCTCTGTTTGCTCGAGAAGTAGCGGTAATGCGCCGGACTAGACGGATATGTAGAGGTCCGCCTCCACGTGGCAGGGATGGAAACTTGCCTACATAGTAGGCAAGGCTAAGTGACCATAGGCACCGGTTTTGGCGCTATGCGCTAGGTACGGTGGCCAGGAGTGTGCTGAATTTTGTCTGCCTATATGTGTATGTGAACAAAATAGCTCGAAAAAAAACGAAAAATCGCAGAACGCTAAAACATTGATATTCCGTTTAAGTACTTATCATTAAATCCGACAAAAAGGTTTTCCGTCAAACTTGTCTATCAGAGTAGGGGGACTTTACGAATGTATTATTTTTCAACTTTTTTGCGATTTTCTCGAAAATAATTCCAAATGTTTTCTTTGAACTTCGCATAGGTACTAAACAACAAACGTAAAGGCGTATCATTTTTATGTGTATCATTTTTCTAGGAAATTATATTTTCTGAGGGTTCTGGGCATCTAGACAAGATTAAGGTGCATTACCAGAATTCCATGATTTCGATTCCAAGAAAATCTATGTCGGAAATGCAACTTTACAAAATATATTTCAGAGTTTTTAAAAATTCTCTTGAAAATGTTAAACAAAACCAAACGGTAGATTATGGATGAAATTATATACGAGTTTTTTTAAATAAAAGGTGATTAAAAATTTTTAAAAAATCTGGTTACATGACTTTCTCTTTCTCTGCAGGAGAGGAATATTGTAACGAATCGAGCAATATTATTTATAATACTTTTTCGATTCTTCCGTCAACAACGACTAAAATGAACCACTATCAACTCATACTAAGGAACTGATTCGTCAAAGAAGAGACAAAAAACAAAAGAAGATAAGATAGAATTTAACATTATTTGTAAAGCTGTCAGAGATAGTATAAGAACAGATCTAAAGAAAAACTTGACAAACAATATAAAACTCTAACTGTACTAAAAAACTTCGAAAACATTTGACTAGTGGAACATCATGGATAACCGGTCTTTTAGATAAATATGGAAAAAAGAATACAAAAAGAAATTACAATTGGTAAATATAGCAACACATTATTTTAAACAGTCATATTCCAAATCAGATCATGTTGAATATTGTGAAGACTCTTTGAAAGAACGATTTCCAAAGTGACTATATCCGAAATTGAACAGGCAGTCTCCAAATTAAAAAAAGAAAAGATGCTAGGGAGTGATAAGATTACAAATGAAATGTTGAAGATTTCATTCCCGCAACTGAAGGAGAAGTGGATAGAACTATTCAATAACATTTGAGATGGAAAAGAAGTACCATCATCTTGGACAGGCTCACATATAATACTGTTGCATAAAAAAAGAGATATACATGATATAGCTAATTACATACCTTTGCTTATTACTTCTAAAAGAGTGTAGGCAGATTGTTTATGAGATGTCTGATAGTTTATGAGTTTAGTCAAATAGTTATATCAGAAAGACTAAAGCATGTTCTCGAAAATCATCAGCCAATTGAACAAGCAGGATTCCGCTGCGGATTCTCTAAGATAGACCATATTCAAGTACTTGACCAGATTATTGAAAAGTCAATTGAATACCGACAAATCATCTATACAGCATTCATCGATTATGAGAAGGCGTTCGACTCTATATCACAGCAGTTTTTATATAAAGCTTTGAAAGACCAAAATGTCCACAAAAAATATATCAGCCTAATAAGTCACATATATTCAAATAGTAAATCCAGAGTAGTACTTGAAAGAATTGAACATATTTTAACAATTTTCGAAGAGTGAAGCAAGGAGATTCGCTGTCACCTTTACTGTTCAATTGTGTGCTAGAAGAGGTGTTCAGGAAGATGAAATGGAATTAATATTAATATGAAAAAATTGACGCATCTAAGATTTGCCGATGGTATTTGGTGGTGTTCGCCCAAAATGTTAAAATTATGGAAAAAATGTTAAATGAATTGAATAGAGAAGGTCATCTAGCACGACTAAAAATCAATGAAAAAAAGACAGCAATCTTAACAAACCGGCTAGAGGAAGACATAAACTTGTCGGGAAAAACACTGAATTATGTAGATAACACTTACGTTTGGAACAGATGATGGGATTAAAAAAAAATAGGATTGCGATATCATGGTCACTTAAACATGTAATGAAGAACTGCAATGTGTCCATAAAGAAGAAAAGGAAGGTATTTGACTGCTGTCCATTGTCATGTCTATTATTAATAATAATAATAATAAACCTGAGTAGACTCGGGTTAGAATAGGTCTACGGTATCTCTGCCTGTCGTAGGAGGCGACTAAAAGAGACCTTCCCACTCACTGTCCGTGAGTGTGAGGGTTCTCTCCCCTTTTCATTTATCCTTATCTAGTCACTTTTCCTCTTCCATTCATAACCTAGCTGCAGGTATTAACAGCAACACCCAAATATGGAGAGAAGATTAAGGAATCGAGTTATACTGTCGCTGCCTGGGGATCGCCAGTGCACGTCTCGAGCTACCGCTGGACGTGACAGCGGGCGAACCGCTAGTGGTACTATGCTGAACAGGCGGGCTAGTACCGGGCAACCCGAAACTACTATAGCCGACTCAAGAATCAGCCAGACATTATCTTCATCTCAGGCTGAGACTGCTGATACTGTCTCTCGGGGGATGTTACCTGAGACCACTCAAGCAGGCCGCAGGCGCGTTCGCATCAAGTGGACCCGAGAAGTTAACGAATTTATCGTGCGAACGTACTATCGAATTACTAATAATGCAACGGACAGAATCGCTTATAGAGAAAAACTGCTTTCTGCTTTCAATGAACATTACCCAGGAATCCCAGTAACGGCTCGGGGTCTTTCGGATCAGCTGAAAGTAATTTTTCGGAACAGATTAATCCCGCAAAATCTGGTGGATGAGATAAGAATAGGTGTGGAAAGAGAACTGCGAGGTGGCACAACTTCGCCAACTGCTGATCTGCAGGCTGCACCCTGAAATGAGGCTATGGAAGAATTTCGACCAGAAACGGCTGGAAGGGAGTCGGACGACCCTAGAACGCAGGTTAGGGATGCAATAGATCCAATTTACGAGGGAATGAGAGTACAAATGGAGTCGGCATTGCTGGAATGTGCGGGATCTGAAACGTGCGTCGAACGCCTGGCTCAGCTGTGGTGATCTGTTTGCCGAGACGGAGGGTCTAATGACAGCTATCCAAGACCAAGTGGTCCGTACCAGGAATCATGACAAGTACATAATTAAAGTGTCTGGAATACTGGATGATAGATGTAGACTGTGTCACCAAAAGTCTGAAACCATCCAGCATATATCAGAAGATTATTCTTGTTGGCCGTTAGTTGTAATATGAAAACAAAAATTAGTTGGCTTCTCGACCAATTGATGGTAAAAAAAACAAAACCAAAAAATAAATTTTGTAATTGTTTTTTAATAATTGACAGTTCGACGTTTCGACAAACTTTGTTTGTCTTCTTCAGGAACAATATAAAACAAAATTAAAGAAAAAAAACAAAATTATAACATGAAACACAAACAAAAAACCCAATACATAGTGTAGTAACATTAAGACTTAGCATTACTACTGTAATCTCACCTATGTATTTGGTTTTTTGTTTGTGTTTCATGTTATAATTTTGTTTTTTCTTTATTTTTTTTTATATATTTCCTGAAAAACAAACAAAAAACGTCGACACGTCTCCTGTCCACTGTAAAAAAACATTATTATTAAAAAAAGGTTTGTTGTACCAATTTTTTTTTTTTTTTTTTTTTAAGTTTTGGGCGAGAAGCAACTAATTTTTGTTTTATAAGCAATGTTGGCGCGCAGTCTGACTACCTCCACCGCCACAATCAATTGGCACAGATAATACATGAGAAACTTGCCCTCAAGACTGGTTTGATTGAAGAAAATGACCACACTACAAGTATGACACTCCATCTGTAGTGGAGTCCAACAGTTGGAGACTGTACTACGACCGAACAGTGCTCACTGACAGAACAGTCATCACAACCGACCCGATATTCTGCTTTATGACAAGGATAGGAGGGCAGTAACGTTGGTGGACATTGCAGTTCCGAATACCAACAACCTCCTACAGTAATTGCGGAAAAAAGCGGAAGTATGCAGAGCTTGGGTCCGAAATGAAGAGACTGTGGGAAGTGGAGGCTGTGCGACGGGTACTAACCCATAGTCCTCTCGGCAACTGGAATAGTGCCCCACGAATTGCACGAAAGTATAGCCCCTCTGGAATTGGACCGAAATATATATGGTCCTCCAGTTGTGTTAAACACGTGCCATATTGTCCGGAAATTCTTTTACGACCAATGAATATAATGTGCTTGATTCCCCCGTACATTATTACATCTTATCCAGTATATTACCGAGGTTAAAAAAAAGAAGAAATAATAACAATAATAATGGCGTTTATTCAAGAAAATACAAACAAACAAGAAGTCTTTTACAGACAATTTAAACTAAATAAGGAAAGATTCCTTTATAGAAATCAAAACATATTTTAGACATGGACTTAGTCCGTCCGTCTGTCAAGTTGACTCTGTTTATGTAACATATAACTAAACTACAGTATTATACATATTATTTCAGCATTAAAAATTGAAATGATCTATTGAAAACTGTCTGTAATTCCTGGCTGTTACTGTATACTTTACACAACTTGCCCCAATCAAGGCCATTCAAATAAAGAATAACCTCACATTTCTCAAGTTTTCTCTTCCCCAAAAACTTCGATCACGCCAAGATTACAAAGAGAACAATAATGCCTATTTTCATCCCTATTTACACTAAAATTTAAATTAAACAGTGCACCTCTCACCTTCATTATTACATTAATAAAGTTCAAACTATTTCTATCATTTATATAGCTTTTCTCCCCTAAATCCAACATTAATTCTTTACAAATGCAGTGATATTTAGCGCTATTTGTTTTTTGCAACAGATTATCTCTAAATTCTGATTTTATTTTGTTTGGCAATATCATAAGACCAAGAACGTCTCTTGAGGTGCGATTATTGCTAGTTGAAAACTTTTACCATTGCCATGTCTAACATATGGATGTCAAACATGGACTTTGACAAAAAACATGATAAATAAGTTGAAAGTAACGCAAAGTGCCATGGAAAGAAGCAGGAAAGGTGTGAGAAGAAGCGATAAAATCAGAAACTTAGTAATTAGACGAGAAACGGAAGTAAAAGACTTGGAGAAGTTTGTGAAGACACTCTAATGGAAATGGGTTGGACATATCATAAGATGTAATGATGGAAGTTGGACATGAGACGCTACGTTATGGATACCCTTCTATAGCAGCTGGAAGAAAGGAAGACAAAAATGCGATGGCAAGATGACATGGTAAAAGTGGCAGGTCAACAGTAGAATAAAAAAGTTTATAACAGAAAGGAATGGAATGAGATGGGAGAGGCCTATGCTCATTATAGTGGGCCTAGTTTCAAATTAAGAAGTGTCAATTTCTTTTTATTTCTTATTTAAAGAACTTTTGTATCTGTTAATAAAGTCATATTATAATTATTTGATTAAATAGACATAGTTATTTAGTTTTGATATAATTTAATTAAAAAAAAGTAATAAAATGGGATATGAAGTTAGATTTATGTATATACATATATTTGTAATTTGAAACCAATAAAGGGCTTATTATTATTATTATTATTGTTAAATAAAAGCGATTAACAAATTTTAAAAAATTTGTTGTGCAACACTCACATGACTTTCTCTTACTCCTCTTAATACTGTTATTCATGACAAATTTTCATCCCAGTAGACATGGTGGGGGTGGGAAGTCCCACCCACCGAACCAAGCAGGCAGAGAAGTGTAGACTAGTAGAGCAAGCCGACAAGATTGAACTAACCTCACGTATGATTGAAAATTAACGCCACAAATTCCGCACAACTGTCTAAAAATAATTTTGACGGGGAAAATGTTTCAAATAAAAGTGATAAATTTATATAGACTCGTATATTCAGTAAGAATTCCAAGTTTAATGGAAATCGTTATTGTCCTTTTCGAGAATATTCCAAAAACTGAAAAACCTTATTTTGTAAAATTGCACTTCCGGTTAACCGTTTTACTTCAAATTTGGAATCCCAACAATATTTCTAATGTGCATTATTATGAAGGCGGTAAAACCATTTATTATACTAAATTAGAACTTTTTTAGAGGAAAGTATAACCTTCTTTTTGATTCTCCTTAATCATTAATTACTATTAGAATTTTTAGGAATATTAAAAGTTTTTTTAACCTCCTAAATAAGAGTGTGGAAAATGAGACCATTCTGGTATGATCCCTGCTGCAGACGACATTGAACCACCCGATGATGAAGAAATTACGGCCATTATAGACAAAATGAAAAATCACAAAGCCCCTGGCATTGACAATATGCCCGCGGAGTTGTTTAAAAGTAGTGGGGAGAGCTCGCTAAAGAATTGAGAGAAATATTTCTAAAAGTTTGGGCGAACGAAGTAATGCCTGAATCTTGGGAAAAGGCTGTCATATACCCACTCCTCAAAAAAGGAGATTCATGAATTGTCAATTATCGGGGCATCTCACTCCTCAATTGTGTCTACAAAATATTCTCTAGTATCCTATACGCTAGGCTTGTCCCGTGTGCTGAGAGAGAGATAGGCAAATACTAATGTGGATCGAGAAGGAAGAAAGCAACTATCGATAAAATATTTACCGTTCGATCGATCTTGGAAAAAGGTAGGGAATATAATCTCCAAATACAAATCTATTTGTGGATTTCAGGAGCGTCTATGATAGTGTTCGAAGAGAAGAACTCTACAAGGCTGTCGTCGACATGAATATCCCACCAAAACTGATCCGACTAATAATGTCCGGCGCTCGATGCGCGATGTGCGTGCAAGGCATCATCACTAAATCTTTGGTCTCAGCAAAGGTGTAAGCAGGGAGACGCCTTATCATGTCTACTCTATAACTTCCTGCTAAAATATGTGATTCATAAGGGCAACATTCAGCGGACGGTACAGTATTTCACAAGTCTGTACAGATTCTGGCATTTGCAGACGATGTGGATATTGTAGGAAGGTCCTTTAGAGATATGGAAGAGGCATTCCTTAGCCTTGCTAGAGCGGCCGGCCAGGTGGGACTGACAATAAATGAGAGCAAGACAAAATATATGATTGCAGGAGAACCATGATTGTAGCGTATCCATAGGAGGTTTGAATGTTGGAAGGATTGATTCTTTCACCTCCTTGGCACTGTAGTCACTGAGGATGACGATGTATCCGCAGAAATTAAAAAGAGAGTGGTGCAGTAAAATAAATGCTATTTTGGGATCAGCCGATATATTAAGAGCAAACTTGTATCATGGAATACAAAAATTATTCTTTACAAGACGTTCATTCGGCCTGTTTTATTATATGGTTCTGAGGCGTGGGCTATCTCTAAAGGAGATGAAAGGACCCTGCAGCTCTTCGAAAGGAAGATCTTTCGGAGGATATATGGCCCTGTTAGAGAAGGTAGTAACTACAGAAGAAGATGGATTTATTCCAGGAGGCAAGCATTGGCAAAGTTATTAGACTGAGCAGGCTGCGCTGGGCAGGTCATGTAGCAAAGTTAGCAATTGATGACGTGTCCAAAATGGTCCTCCAATGGGCGTAAGCGAAGACTAAAAAATTTTTAAGTGTGAGAAATTGGAAGGGTGCCGCACTAAACAGAGAGAACTGGCGGAAGCGGTTCGAGGAGGCCAAGGCTCAGTAATGGGCTGTAGAGCCGTGGATCATCATCATCACCATCATCATTAGAAGTTTTTTATTTTTACTTTCTCTTACTCCTAGTAAGAGGAAGTATTGTAATCGTGTCAAATTTTCGATATCGAGTTTTCACCGGAAACTCATTTTCTAGAAACCACTTTTTCGGACTCAGGGGGCCTCAAAACGTGTAAGGAGCAAGAGAAAATAAAGAATACTAATATAAATAGAATAAATTATATGTTTATACAAATTCTTATTATAGCTATTAAGTCGGCGTAAAAACAAAAAAGATAAAAAAGGAGGAAGAGAGTAAACAATAAAAACATTTTGCGAAATGTAACAGAACGCATGCGCATTAAACTGAGATAATAATGAGGGAAAATAAAAGCACCTGAGAATGATTTAATTGTTTAGGCAGTGTAGTAAACGCCGGTTACCGCATAATATTCCATCTATTTTTGATATTTTTAATACTTTTATTGCCGGTCAATAGTGTTGAAGTGCCAAAATTGTTGCCAACAAGGTTTTGCAATTTCACAAAATTGTATACTATACGACAATACTCTAGTAAATCCATACACACCAACAAATGGCCAAAATCCAAACATCATCCATTAGATTGTGGTCTTAAATAGTCATACGATTTAGTTCCAGTTATGGATGTATCCAAATACTGAAGAGTACCATCTACTGGACAATACTTCATTACTTCTGGTAAATTCCAATAGATTGCTACTACCGGAAAAATACTGTATGGAATAGATATAGAGTATTGGTAAAATATGACCATTTTTTTTGTTTCGAAGCGGAAGACATAAATGTTGGCAATAAAAATGCGAATGAGGCTATGCGAATTTATTCAGTCGGCATGTTTATTTCACTGCCACGTTTATTTTTAACGTTTATAGTATATCTATTGGTACGAGGATTACAGTCAACACGTCATTGTTTAATTTGTCTAGTGTTCTCATTATACATGAGCTACGTTTGTCTAGGAATCTTCCAACGGTTTACCTCTGTCTTGGATGAAGCTATCTGAACAGCTATGGGTAAGAAATAATTGTTATTATTATTATTAATTGTTACGTTACTTTCTCTTACTATTAGTAAGAAGAAATATTGAGATCGTGACAAATTTTCGAAATTGAGTTGTCACCGGAAACACTTGTTTTGAGGACCCTTGAGTACAAAAGAGTGGTTTTAGTGAATCGTTTATACGTGTATATGGTACAAATATGTCAAAAACGAAATGTCGCAGTAAGCTTAAACTTGGTATTCCATTTAGGCACTACCACCGCATCTGATAGAAAGGTCTCGGGGAAAATCCATCAACCGAAACTACGACTATACTAACTTTTTCTTTCTTTTAGGTTTTTCGCGATTTTCTCGAAACCGGCTACAAGGATTTTCTTTAAACTTCATATACTATCTCACACTATTGATGTAGTGCTGAAGCATTAGTAGAATTCCAAATATAAAAAAATTTGTTAACCGGAAAAGCGACTTGAGAGAACAGATTTTTGATTTTTTTTAGAATTTTCAAGAAAGTGGTACTGAGATTTTCTTCAAACTTGAAATGCTAAGGGACAGATATATCGTCACTTTTATTGGAAACATTTTTCTCGGAAAGTGTTTTGTTACTGCTTGTGGGGGGGCCCCCGTCAGTTTTTTTTTAATTTAAACTACCGTCACAAGCATTGTTTGGAGCAGTTGGCACATAGGTCAGCCTTTAACCACAACTACCTTTTTTATGGCCACCCCAATTAAATTGTTTGCAATAATAAAGAAAATTTGTTAATTAAATTATATAAATTGCAATAAAAGAAAGAGAGTTTCACACCAGATTTTTTCCCCTCAAGATCTCGCTTCTCAGACGCATCTTTCCTAATCATTTTATATCAACTTTTATCCTAATTCCTATCCTAATGATGTAAATGTAAGTATTATATTGAGTTTTCATCGTAAGTCCCCTAAATTAGAAAAAAAGAATTTTACATAGCTGTCAGCGGAAGTGCCCTACATTAAAAAAAAAAAGAACGTTTTTTAGCGAATGGCTATTGTGTGTGCCGCAGGAAGCTTAAACTAATATTCCGTTTAGATATCACCACCGCATCTGACAAAGGTTTCAAACTAAATAAATAATAACAAATAAATGAAACTAATGAATAAATAATAAAAACAAACTAAACTATTAATTATAATTGAATATTTTCCAGTTCGCAATTTTCTTCTGTATAATTCGCACACTATCTAAAGAAAATTGAATTTTGGGATGGTTAAAGGGGTCTCTTCGAATTAGGTTTAATTTTTACAGATCTTTCGGCTTCTGCGGTCATTGGCTGTTTTGTATCTAACCACCCTGTTGATTTTTGAAATTAAGTTGAACAGGTCAACACTTCTATAACAAGTCTATTACAATACTGCCGAATAGTCGGGATATAGCAAACTATTGCTGCCGTCTCAACCCAAATGTTAGATTTAAACCATTTTGTTTTACAAGTTTCCCTGTTAGCTGCAGGGGATGTTTTAGTCTCAGTCAACTTGTTGCTCTAAACTAACACCAAAATATCATCCGTTGCTGTTGTAGTTGGGTCTGCCGAGCTGGAAAGTATCAAAGATATTTTCTGTGTTAGCCTGCTTCATTTTGTGGACATCCTCACAAAATGAATGATGGTTTCGTGCGTTCGCCCATCATCAGGATGTCTTGATAAAACAGTGCGATAACAAAGACTTGCACAGAGTAGAGCACAGTTTATACACTATATATAGTTATTTTAGTGATATACACTCTGTGATTACTCTACGCTCTATATGGTGATCGTAAGTACAGTTTTATATATAAAATGACAAAAAAGGTGCAAACAGTTGTAAAAAAAAATAAATAAAAAAAATATAAAATGACAAATGTACTTTAAACTCAAATTTTTCATATTTATATAACATAAACATTGGTTAATGGTGGTGGTGGGGGGGACATGTACCTTATTAGTAATTTTAAGCAGATAGAGAAGTGAGATTATATTCTGGCCACTTCTTACTTACTTACATCCGCGTTTCCCTCTATTAGGTTGCCGTCAGGTCATTTCTCTCCACAAATCCTTGTTCGACCAGCCTCCTTGGCGCAGCCCTCTGGCCGCTATTTCCTTCTCTATCTCCTCTTCCCATCTTCACGCTGGTCTTCCTCGCCTTCTTCTTTGTGAGTTGTCCCATTTTCGGACATTTCCAGCCATTTTTCAGGGTCCGTTCGCCTGAGATGCCCATACCACCTCAGCTTTTTCCTCATAACTCTCTCTCCCATGGATTCCTCTATATTCATTTCCCGCCGTACATCTTCATTTCTCACACGATTTGCTCTGGTCTTCCTTAAACATCGCCGCCAAAAATCCATTTCAACTGCTGTTACCCTCGAAAACAGTCGTTGCGATGTTTTCTCGGCCCCATAGGTGAGAATTCCTTCCACGATGGAGTAAAATAGTTTCTTTAGAAATGGTTTTGTTCCATGGGTGGGTGGGGGGTAATGGAGCATACTTGTGGCCTTGCGCGCCTGCTGACTTCTTAAACCCCTGCTCGGTGTCACATCTACCTACTTCTTCCAACACTTACTGAGCCCAGGTACTTGAAGTTATCCACTTTTTTACAGGCTAAATCCAGTTCTAAATCACCCATATCGCTCCCCCCCAATTAACATGTACTCCGTCTTCGAAAAATTTATATTCATGCTCCAATGGGTGCTTCAATTTTCGAATAAGGAATTCCAAATCATACCTATCCTGGGCCACGATCACCTGATCATCTGCAAAAAAAAAGACCCAGTAGAGAGTGGTCAGTAGAGCGCACAGAAAACATTTAATAAACTGCCTGTAATATTTGAAATAAACACATAAATTCCGCACAATTATTTCAAATAAATTCTTTTTGGCAAAAATTTTTCAAATTAAAGTAATACGTTTTCATCTGTGCAGTTAGCGTAGAAATTTAAAGAAAATAGTTACAGACGTTTTGGAAAAAAATCCAAAAAAACTCAAAACCCTTTTCTGTAGAGTCATAGTTTCGGTTAACCGATTTTGCTTTATTCCATTGGTGGTGGAACCATAGTATGTTGTATTCAAATGGTACTTTATAGGGAAACTTAAGGTTACTGTTCCTCCAGAAAATGTTTTAAATAAAAAGGGCAGGTAATTTATGTGTGAACATAGAATATGAAGTTAAAGAAAATCATTGGAGCTGTCGTAGAGAAAATCGCAAAAAAAAAACTGAAAAAAAATCAGCAAAGTCGCCCGTGTAGCTGCCGGATGTTGCCAGAAACCTTCCTGTCGTGATGCGATGGTAGTACCTAAACGGAATATCAACTTTGAGCTTCCTGCAATTTATCGTTTTTGAGATATTCTGTTAAAACAGAACAGTTGCTAAAAACATTTTGTTCGCACCCGGTGGACCTGAAAGTCGAGTATTTTGCGGGGAAAACTCAATTTCGAAAATTTGACACAATCGCCCACTTTCTCTGTCAGGAGTAAGGGAAAGTAAAAAATACTAATATAAATAAAATAAATGATATGTTTATATACATTGTTATTATAGCTTTTAAGAGGACGTAAAAACAAAAAAGATAAAAAAGGAGGAAGAGAGTAAACAATAAAAATATTTTGCGAAATGTAAGTGCGGTAACGCATGCGCATTAAACTGAGATAAAACAGTAAACTAAAAGAACTGAACATGATTAATAGTCTAGTCAGTGTAGTAACCGCTAGTGATGTATCGCGTAATATTCTGCCTATTTTTTATATTTTTAATACTTTTATTGCCGGTCAATAGTGTTGAAGTGCCAAAATGTTGCCAACAAGGTTTTGCGATTTCACAAAATTGTACACTATCCGACAATACTCTAGTAAATCCATACAAACCAACAAATGGACAAAAATCCAAACATCATCCATTAGATTGTGGTCTTCAAGGAGACTATAATTTAGATCCAGATTTGTTTCCAGAAGTGGATGAATATCATCTACTGGAAAATAGTTCATTACTTCTGGTGCAATCACATGTATTGATACCACCAGAAAAATACTGTATGGAATTGATAGAGAGTATTGGTAAAATACGACCATTTTTATGTTTTGAAGCGGAAGACATAAATGATGACAATAAAAATGCGATTGATGCTATGCGAATTTATTCAGTTGGCATGTTTACTTCACTGCCATGTTTATTTGTAACATTTTTAGTATATCTATTGGTCCGAGAGTTACATACTCTACACGGCCGTTGTTTAGCCAGTCATGTGTTTTCATTATTCATGAGCTACGTTTGTCTAGGATTTTTGCAACGGTTTACATCTGTCTTGCCTGAAGCTATCTGCACGGCCATGGGTAAGAATTTTTTTTTTGTTTTTTTTTAATTCTAGTTTTGCTGAAGTTCCCACTTCTAGGAGTCTTCTTTCCTAATTATTTCCCTCTTCTTTATTAACTTTTATCCTTATTGCTATTTTCCATTTTTGATTATCCTTCTTTTAATTCTGTAAAAGGAAATATTAAATTGAATTTTCATCGGAAGTCCCCTAAATTAGAAAAGAAGAAGTTTTTATAGCAACCACGCCAAGTTTCTGAGTAAGACATGGCCATTGACAATATTTATAATCAAGAGGGGCAGAATATGTAACTGTCACATAGATCAGTATATTCAAAGATTCACAAAGGAATAGAATTTCATTAATAGTTGCGAATTCGGATTTCATGAAAACAAAATATTTATTTAAAAATAAATAAATAAAATAAACTTCTCTGAAGTTTAAGAAGAAAATTTTCTTCTTTAGCTCTACCAATCATTGTATTACTTGGAAAAAAAAAATCTGGTCTGACAACTCACAAGACTTCATCTTACTCCTTTTAATGCAATTATAATAATAACAAATTTCACGTGTTTGTTCTAACATAAACACGGAGGTAGGGGGAGGGGATAAGTACCAACCTATACTAATCTTGGAGGTTGAGTATATTATAGTCTAATTGAGCGCTAACAAACACTGAACCAAGTAGTTGACCACCAGGTTGGTTCCGCAGAGCTGGAAAGCATCACAGACATTTTCCGTGGTAGCCTGCTTCATTTTGTGGTCATCGACCGGTTTCGGGCGTTCGCCCATCTTCAGGATGCGTTTTTCAGACAGTGTGCCAACACAGACTTGCACAGAGCAAAAATAGGACCGAAAATTTTCTCAGAATTTTCCTTTCCCAAACTCGTAGCATATCGCAGTCACCTCGTTTAAGTAACCAGGTTTCACTCGCGTATAATACTACAGGGCGAACAACTGTCTTATAAATCCGGAGCTTATGATTGCGCGAAATGGTTTTGGAATTCATCATCCGCTTCAAGCGAAGCAACATCTGGAACCTGCGGCTAATCTTTCCTTAATTTCGCTTGTCACATCTCTCTGCGTTGTAAAAGTGCTGCCCAAATATTTGAACAACTTAACATTTTCGAAACGCCTTCCGTTTAAGTTGACATAATTAGACCGACAAATTACGTTGTCAAACCTTGACGCCAGCATATACTTAGTTTTTTCGTAATTAATCTTTAAACCCACAGACTTTGCTTTTCTTTCTAATTGCTCATAACTCTCTTCTAGGGCACTGAAAGTCCTTCCGATTAGGAAGACATCATCTGCGTATGCGAGGTACTGTCTGGATCTGTTGAAGATCGTTCCATTCGGGTTCAAATCTATATTTCTAATTACATGCTCTAAACTAAGGTTGAATAACAAGGTTGACAGCACATCCCCTTGTCGAAGTCCTCTATTTATATTGAAGACGTCTGAGCAGTCACCTTTTACCTTAACTTGTGCAGACGAGTTCCGTAAGCACATCGCTACTAATTTGATCAACTTCGTAGGAATACCAAACTCATGTAGAATTTCATAGATCTTGGTCCTGTACAGACTGACGTATGCTTGTTTGAAGCCCACAAACATATGATGCAGATCATGTTGAACCATGTACATATAAAATTTGAAATTAACGGCACAAATTCCGCATAACTATCCAAAATAATTTTGTCTAGGAAGTAATACATTTTATCTGTGAAGTTAGCATACCAAGTTTAAAAAAAGTCCTTGTAGCCGTTTTCGAGAAAATTTCCACAAAAAAAAACACGGAACCTATAAAGTCGGACATCCGGTTAATCGAATTTCTTCACATTTGGAATTCTAGCCATGTTTTTAATACATATTAATATTATGTAAGTGGTAAACCATATACTTTCCTGAAGTGGTACATTAGAGGAAAGCAGCATAACATTACTGGTCACCTAGAACCACCAAAAATAAATTTTCCCGGGAAAATGTTTTAAATAAAACTCAGAGGTATTTATGTTTATAGAATGCGGTATGTATAGAATTTATGTTTATAGAATAGGGAATGTATAGAATTTATGTTTGTAGAATATGGAATAAATAGAATTTATGTTTATAGAATGCGGTATGTATAGAATTTATGTTTATAAAATACGGAGTATATAGGAGTATACTACTTCCTGTTATATAGGAGTATATAGAATTTACATACCGTATTCTATAAACACAAATACCTGTCTCTTTTATTTGAAACATTTTCAAATTTTCAATTTTCAATTTTTTTTAGATTTAAGTGACAAATTTTCTTCAAAATTATAATTTTCACTAAATGTTTGCTACTTGTCATCAATTTTATATCAATTTTGGAGGAATCTAAATTTAATAAAAATGACTTTTTTGAGAAAAGAAAAACTTTCCCCTTAAATGAACTTTCTCGGAAAGAAGTTCTCAAACCAAACTTACAGGTCCCCGAATTCATAATTACTGTAATAATTTATAGAAAAGTTTTATGGAGAAAAACCCAGAAAATCAAAAAAACTGTTTAGTAAAAACCCACTTCCGAACAACACAATTTTCTTTAAACTCGGAATTTTGGCAACATATTTAATTCTAATTAATATTATTTAGATGATAGATTGGAATTAGATGATAGATGATGGAACAGCATTTTTTAAGAAAGCATAAACCCCCTTCCCCCAAAAGCCGCTTTAAATGAATTTTCCCGGAGAAATGGTTCAAATAAAAATTATACCTCGTAGTATGTGTAATTGATGTTCCAAGTTTAAAGAAACTCGTTAAAAAAATGAAAATAAAAACTATTCAGTAAATTGGTACTTCCGGTCAGGGAATTTTAACTCATAATTTACGTCGGATCCCACGGTGTTACTTGAACGCAATATCAAGTTTGAACTTTCTGGGATTTTTCATTTTTGAGGTATGCTATTCACATACAGAGACATGCATATATACATACATACATACACACACACACACACACACCATTTTCTAAAAACCACTTTTTTGGATTCAGGGGTCTTCAAGACGTGTATTTTCGGTGGAAACTCGATATATAAATTTGACACGATTACAATACTTCCTGTTACTGGGAGTTAGGGAATCACACGATTACAATACTTCCTGTTACTAGGAGTTAGGGAATCACACGATTACAATACTTCCTGTTACTGGGAGTTAGGGAATCACACGATTACAATACTTCCTGTTACTGCGAGTTAGGAAATGACACGATTACAATACTTCCTGTTACTAGGAGTTAGGGAATCACACGATTACAATACTTCCTGTTACTGGGAGTTAGGGAATGACACGATTACAGTACTTCCTGTCACTGGGAGTTAGGGAATGACACGATCACAGTACTTCCTGTTACTGGGAGTTAGGGAATGACTCGATTACAATACTTCCTGTTACTGGGAGTTAGGGAATGACTCGATTACAGTACTTCCTGTTACTGGGAGTTAGGGAATGACTCGATCACAGTACTTCCTGTTACTAGGAGTAAGAGAAAGTAAAAGTCTAGTGTGAAACATTCACACGACTTTCTCTTACAATTAATACAATTTAATTAATACATTTTCTTTCAAATTACAGTACTAACAAACATTTATCTGGGATGGCATAAGTAAAGATTGGTGAGGGGTTATCTATATACCTGAGAGGATATTATGGCTGCCCATTGTCACAAACCAACCAAACTTGCACCCCCTATCAAAAATCGTTCCAAATCAAAGTGATAGATGTATATCTTTATAGATAGCATTCCAAGTTTAAAGAAAATGTTTGTTTGCCCAAGCCTTCGAGCCAGATACTATGGTACTATCTGAACGGAATACAAAGTTTCACCAGCGATTTTTCGTTTTTGATATATTTTAGACGCCCACACACCATTCGCTAAAAACATGTTTTTGTACTCAGGTGACCTCAGAACATGGTATTTCCGGTGAAAAATTGATATCGAAAATTTTACACGATCGCTGTACTTTCTCTTATCGGGAGTAAGAGAAAGTAGAAAAAGCAAATCTTAATTTTGTTTGTTTCTTCATCTCATATAATTAAACAAAATTTTTCTTAAACAAAACTTGAATAATAGTTAACGTCCAAAAATGGAAACAAGGTGAGTTGTTCCCACGTGTTTAAAACAGCATGCCCTTATCAGTAATTAACATGGTCCCTATATTGTAACAAGTTCATTAACAAATACAACTGTCAGTCGTAAATATCATACGAATGGTGGCAGATATAGTAACTTACTTAGCAAAATTAGAATTTAATGTAAATTTACATTAAAATACACATGAATTAATTACTTATTAAAGTAAATAAGGTAAAATTTGATATTTGGTCTTAATTTAATATGTAATTTTGAATTGCGCGATTCTGGTTTCGATACCTGATCTTGACCCTGCATTTTATATTTTTTATTATAAAGTAATTTAAAATAAAGTAAATGTGTTTACATCTCTCGCCTCCAATAACAATTTTTTTTTGTCGTGCTAAGGGTGTGATTACTCATCTACAGCTCTTCCTTCTAGATAAAGATCTCTGAGGAATCTCAAGATTTGGGATGGTCCTAGGAAAGGCATATCTTTCTCCAACGCCTAGGCATCCGGATATTTTCTGGATAATAGCATCGCAGTCCGTATTGAAGTCTTCTCCATCTCCCCACAGAATCTACATATATTATGGTATTCTAGGCTCAACTTCTTCAGGTGCCCCCTCAGTCTACATTGCCCCGTGAGGAAATTCGTCAGCATACGAAGTCTCTTTTTTACTTAAACTGATGCTCACTTTAGATCTTTTTTGGTTATAATTGCCCAGGCGGGTCTTTAGTTTGCCTCAGTCCTGTGAAGATTTTTCAGAGCTGTGCTCTCTTCACTTCCTCCTTCTTTCTAAGTTCTTCTAGAAAAATCTGGATACTTATTGCACAGAAGGGTTGAGGTCCTAAAAAGGGAGATGCAGCGCCTTTCCTTGCCAGGGCGTCGGCCCTCTCATTTCCTTCCATGCCAACATTCCCTGGCACCTAAAATAGAGTAACTCTTTCATACTAGCCAGGGCGGATCCACTGCCTTAATACTCAGCCCCCGAGAAAAGTTTTGAACAAAGCTGTATTTCTTAGACATTCCATCCCTAGGGAAGTTTCCAAGGGGGAAGCGGCAGTTCCCTTGTGCCAATGCACTCTTCCCTTCATATCCTCAATAGCAATACATGATTGAAAATATTCCAAATTATGATTTTAGCGAATGTTCTAGGTTTATTTGTGCGTTTGATCAAATAAATATAAATTTGTTGTGGTGGTGGTTGGTTCCGCAGAGCTGGAAAGCATCAGAAACATTTTCCGTGGTAGCCTGCTTCATTTTGTGGTCATCGACCGGTTTCGGGCGTTCACCCATCTTCAGAATGCGTTTGTCAGGCAGTGTGATAGCACAGAGTTGCACAGAGCAAATTCAGTTTATACACTCACTATAAATTTTTTAAATAATATAAATTTGCAATAAAGATAGATAACAGGAAGTTAAAACGTGATATTCCATTTAGGTACTACCATCCAATCCGAAACCGCATCAACCAGAATACAGTTAAACGAAAAATATTAGAGTCACGGTTTTTGGCTGAATCCATTCTTTGTCGGATGCACGGTGATGATGATACTTAAACTGAAAATCAAGTTTTCGGGTTCATATGAGTTTTCGTTAACAAATTACAGGAAGTTCAAACTGTGTTGATTCATTTTTAGTTTCTCTTATTCCTTGTTGAGAAAACTGAGTTTTCACCGGAAATACATATTTTGAGGTCCTCTGAGTGTGAAAAAAATGTTTTTATCGAATGGTGTATGTGCGTATGTAAACGATATATCTCAAAACACGAAAAATCACCGAAACTGACACAAAGCTTTCAGACAAAAAAAAGTAAATCAACCGGAAATGCAATAATTGCAGAAAAGGTTTTTGAGTTTTCAGCAATTTTCTTTAAAACGGCTTCTAGGATTTTCTTTAAACTTTGTATACCATCTACAGACACCTAGAGATACCTATCACTTTTTACCCATGGAAATTTTTACTTATTTTTTCTTATGAGGAGTCTGGGGGAAAGATGGTGTTAAGCATTCCTCTAAAGTACCACTCGAGTGAAATGTATGGTTCTACCATTTATACAGTGAAAGCATTTGGTAAAATTCCAAATTTGGAAAAAAATCGGTTGAGCGATTTACAGAATAAGTTTTTTAATTTTGGGGGAGGAGGGATTTTTTAAAAAACGACTATAACAATCTGCTTTAAACTTGGCATTGCTGCGGAATATGTGGCGTTAAAGTTCTCAAATGTTCGTTCAATGTTTACTGACGCTGTCTTTTGAAGAAAAACGTAATCATTTCTATTATCTGCCTGGATAGGTACTGCTTTCCCCCTCCACCACCTCTACATTTATGTTAGGAAAAATGAGCAAAATTTGAAATTTAAGGAGAATTTGTCATTATATATATATATATATATATATATATATACAATTAGGAGCAGGAGGGAGAGGAAGTCCTTTGAGTTGCTGTAGACGAGAATTTTTACGAAAAATCTGGCAGAACTAGGAATTAGCCAATCACAGAAACAAAATTCAATACAATATACCCCCACCAATACAAGATTTAAGAAAAACTATAAACATTTGCTGAAAATTCCAATTTTTAAGGAAATTTATCACTTATAACTGGGAGAATAAAGAGGTTCTCTGTTAAGTTTTTTTACATCAGATTTGTCTGTTTTTTTTTTCCTTAAATAGAATTAAGAAGAAAAAGTGACCTCGAGTTAAGAAAGATATGGACGAATGAAAAGGTAAGGAGAGGTTACGCAATGAACGGGTACGTTTATCAGATTATCTTTGAATTGATTATAGAAAGCTTTTTAGATATTTATTCTACAATTTAAATTAGTTGGCTGGATCGAAATAAAATGATCGTACTTTTCTACTGCGAAGGTTTGTGAAGTTGAGGTTCATTACTAGTCGAGATTTAAGTTTATAACAAACCAGGATTTTTTTACTAAAATCTTGATTTTATGTAGTGGCGAGAGCTTCACATTACAGATGTTATGAATGTGACTATATCATACAAACGCTGAATATGTAGTTGGGTCCCCAATGCTGGGGAACATCTATGATTTTATCCGTCATTGCATGCTTTATTTTGCTGTTACTGACCGGTTTCGGATTTTCATCCATCGTCAGAGTAAGGTTTTCAATCAATTCGTGTAGAGAGATGAGTTAAACTATATGTTTATATCACAAACGACACTCGTCAACTGTTTTTCTCATCCAGTGTGGTTTACGGTACAAACATATAGTTAAAGTCATCTCTCTACACGAATTGATTGCAAACCTACTGTGACGATGGATGAAAATCCAAAACCTGTCAGAACCAGCAAAATGAAGCATGCAATGACGGATAAAATCATAGATGAAAACCTGCCTCAGCAATCCCATAATCCAATCTGAAATTAATTTCTTCAGAGAAAAAAAAAGGTTTGAAAAACTCACACTTCTTTTTCTTACTCCAGTAATTACAATTTAATTCACTATTTTTCTTTAAAATTGCAACATTTACAGTAAGAGAAAGTAACCTAGACAGTAAGAGAAAGTAACCTAGACAGTAAGAGAAAGTAACCTAGACAGTAAGAGAAAGTAATCCTAACTAAGAAAATTGCAATAAGAGAATATCGTGTGAGTGATTCACATCAGATTTTTTTTGTTTACAAGTTTGAACTTCCTGCGATTGTTTTTTGAGCCATTTGAGGGCACACGACAAATACACAAGGATCAATCTGAATGTGACCCACTCTAGGTGGGTCTCCTTATAACATAATATTATTGCGAGGAAAACCTAATTCGGCTGAGCCGCAGAACTTTGTCTCACAGCAATTAGAGAAAATAATACTAACTTCCTATAATGTACTTTGACTACTTACAGCAGCCTATTTTATTGTAGATTCTAACAACCGAAAGGTTTCAGTACTTGACGTTTTAATATCCATTTATAACACTAAATAACTATTCCGCTTTTTATTTATGTAATAAAAATAAAAAAGGCCGTTAGCAATATCACTGTTAACAAAATTATATACTGTTATCTCTGAAGACAAATTTTTTTTTTTATCTAAATGACTGTAAAATGACGATAGTTGGTAGGAAGTCTTAACCACAATGTATTACTGAATTTTTTAAAAATCCCCTCCCCCACTCAGCCGACTAAATATAAATAATAAAAACTCTAGAATTTTTATATTTAGATAATGAAAATTTTATTGCTTTTTATCATTTTATCCTAAAATTCACTGTTGTCAATGAACTTGGCTGAATAATTGGTAATAACATCTAGTATGATACACACACACACACACTTTCTGTTAGCGCTGTTAACACAATTGACAATTTTTGTTTTAAACTAATAAATATTTACTCAGCTGCCCTAGCATAAATACAAAGATGGTAGTGTAGGTGTATTATGTTAGTTAACACCTATAGCAGCCAGTACTTCAAAATGATCGGATCATGGTCGAGAAGATAAGCATCTATGTCATGCGGCAATTTAAAAAAAAAAAATTGATAATTTTATGTCCGTGCACTTTGCAATTTATCGATTTTCTTAAAAATTTGGAAGCGTAATGACGTGGTACTTCAGAGGTACGCTTGGCGTTGCTGATCTTGCCCCACTCTCCAAAAAAAAAAAATCCTGGTAGAATGTTTCAAATGCAAGTAATAAATAATGTGAGTAAATAGTATAAGGAATTTAAAAAGAATTGTTAAGAGCCGTTTTTTAGAATAATCAACAAAAAACGGGGGTAGGGGGACAGCACTTCCAGTAGAAGAACGACTAAAATCTTATTGTCTGATACCGTGGTGGTACCTGAGCTCAAGTTTAAGATATTTTATTATTATTTATTATTATTATTATTATTATTTTTGAGATATTTTGTTCTCTCTCTGTCTCACACACTCACAGAGAAACTTTATTTTTTTAATTGTATTAATTTGTTCATTTATAATTATATTCACTGCAATAAGAGAAAGTTATGTGAGTGTTTCACACCAAATTGTTTCTCTATAATTTTGTCTTATTAAATTGCAATTTTAAAAACCTTTTACTTTGTATATAATTAAATAACATTAATATGTACTTAAGAACACACAGCTAATGGTTGTAGAAATAAGATATGAGATTAAGATAATTTTTCTGAATATATTTAGCAAATTGTTACAGTAATTTGTATTAAGTATAATATTATTAAATTTCAAACAGCCAAACAAATTGATAAAATTCGCAACATTTAATGAAAATAAAATTAAACAAACAAAAAAACTGATTATTTCTGTAACTAACATCAAGTGATGAATCACCAGCCTTCACAATTAAACCTCATCATTCTGGAATTTTCTGGGCGTTATTTCTTACTGTAATTCCTTAAACGCATCATATTCTTTGGTTATACATACTTCAAATGAAGGCCACATTTAAGCGGTTAAAAACAGTAAATAGATCTGTCCATGAAATTGTAGCGAGAGAATCATGGCTGCAAAACAAAAAAAATCTGGTGTGAAACACACACACTACTTTCTCTTACTCCAGTTCTCAAAATTGTAATTGACAAATTTTATAGTTAGTGTACTAAATTTAATGAAATTCGTCGAAAACTGAAAAAACTGTTCAGTAAAAGCGCACTTTCAGTTTACTAATTTTCTTGAAACTTGGAATTTTGGCCATCTATTTATTTCTAATTAATTTTGTTTGGATGATAGAATTGTATAATCAACTATGATAGCACTTTAGAGAAAAACATTAACTCACCCCTCCCCTAAAAGTGCCCTTAAATGAATTTTCCCAGAGAAATGTTTCAAATAAAAGTTGTACATCTTTGTATGTTTAGTTTACATAGTAAGTTTCAAGAAAATCATCCGATCCATTTTTAAGAAAACCGCGAAAAGTGCAAAAATCATATAGTAAAGTGGTAAAGTAAACGCACTTCCAATCATCCGATTTTTTCAAAGTGGGAATTTCAACAACATATTTAATTCTAGTTAACATTATTTAGATGACAGAATTGTCTAATAAACTGAAACAGCACTTTAGAGGAAGCCGTAACCCCATTCCTCTCCCAAAAGTACCCTTAAATGAATTTTTTCGCAGAAATGTTTCAAATAAAAGTTGTACCTCATTGTATGTGTAGTTGATATACCAAGTTTCATGCAAAAATTGCATGAAATTTTCTTTGGATATACCAAAGAAAATTGCAAAAAAGTAAAAAAACTAACTAGTAAAGTGGTACTTCCGGTTGAGGAATTTTGACGGATAACTTAGTGTCAGATTCCATGGTGATACCGAAACGAAATGTCAATTTTCAACTTGTACGGTTTTTCATTTTTGAAAAACACGAAACACCACACGCACGCACACACAAAACACCATAACGATCAACGGAATGGTAACACAAGGTTGCCCTCAGGGGTCTTGCTGTGGGCCACGTTTTTGGATTCTGCAATATGATTCACTATTACAAGAGTCGTTTCCTAAAGAGCCATTGGTGGTGGCCTTTACAACGATTTGCTGATTGCCGTCAGGGCGAAAAGCATCCTAGAGGTGGAATATCTTGGAAATTCCTGCATGCGAATTGTTGAACGGTGGTCTTGTTATAACAAAGTGGAGTTTAATTCCAAAAAATCTAATAAAATCATTATATCAAGAAAGAGAGTAAACATGTCAGGTTCAATATTTCTAAATAACAAGCGTTTACAGATTGTTAAGGAACTTAAATACCTGGGAGTTATTTTTGATTCTCGCTTCTCTTGGAATGGTCACATTAAATATGTCACTGATAAAAGTTTGCAATTGATCAATATCCTTTCAAGATCAGCTAAAGTTTATTGGGGTATTGGATTTGAAGCATTGCAAGTGATATATGATGGGGCTCTAGTGCCTTTATTAAACTACCTTACCAGCTTGGTATGCAGTTATAGGCAAAAAGCATAATCTGAATAAATTCCGAAGACTTCAGAGAACATTTTTGTTGAAAATTATTACAGGGTTCCGAACTATTTCGTATGATGCAGCGTGCATCATAGCCAATGTAATACCAATTGAATTAAAAATTAAACTGCTATATAGGAAATATAAAATTATAAAAGGTTACAAGGAAAATATAGGAGTAATAGAAACACCAACAAACCCGCCTTATTGGATACATCCTGCTCTGGTTCCAGAAATTGAAATATTGGAAGAAGTATAATCCTTTAAATGGTGAGAGAGATCTAGTGGTATACACCGATGGCAGTAAAATGGAAAATGGGGTAGGGGCTGCATTTGTTATACACATTAGTGGAAATGAGGTAATGGCTAAAAAGTACAGGCTTGCAGACAAATGTTCTAACAATAGGCGAACTTCTCGCGATCTGTAATGCTCTGGAACTGTTATTGAATTTTGTGACAGGAATAGAAACTATTTCAACAGGCATACCTGGTTTTGATGAAGTGAAAGAATTTATAATGAATAATAACCTGAAATCAATTATAATCTGCTACCAATTATAATTAGAACTGATACTAGAGTATCAGTGGATTGCATCTCAAATAGCAATATCCACAAGCCACTAGTGGAAAAATTTAGGATAGCTGCCCTTCACCTTCAACGCTTTCGTTTGTAGTTAAGTTCAATAAAGTTAAGGCTCAAGTTGGAGAAACTTCAGCTGGAGCGGACTTGTTGGCAAAAGAGGCATCAGGGATTGCAGTATCCAAACAGGCCTCAAGGCTCTAGCCAGGTCATATGTAGAATTGACCTTACAAAGAGAAAGCTTGCTAGCTTGGGAGCAATCATGGTGGCTACTGAAAAGGGCATATTAACTAAAGAATTTTTCCAACAGTTAAACACAGACGGAAAACTAAGTTTACCCTGCATTACAAACTGACCCAGGTATTGTCCATCGCTTTAACTTAATCTCGGACTCATCATGCAGATGTAATTTTTCTCCTGTCAAAGTTGGCATCATGTACTATTTGAATGTGCTTTGTTTGAGAGAGAAAGGGCTTCTTTCATGCAAAAAGTTGTATTGAAAAGTGTTAACTGGCCCCCTCCAAAGTCAGAACTACTGAATACTAATGTGGGCATCATCGGCATATGCCTGTACATAGAATCCCGAATTCATCCTGGTTAACAGTTCATCCATAACAGCACACCATAGCTTTGGTGAGAGACAACTACCTTGAGGAAACCCTCTCCCCCCTCCCACAACCACAGCGTGCATACCTATAGAAGCCTATATAACCAACCTTAAACTCCTTAAATAAATACGTATCCAGATAATTCAAATTGGTTGTATACCTTTTCGACCTAGGGAATCTTCAAAGCGTCGAGCGAAACACTGTCAAATGCCCCTTCAACATCAAAGGAACACCCTAAAGCATATTCCTTTGTCTCTAGAGCAGATTCTTTCCTACCGATCAGACAATGCAAAGCAGTCTCGGTCGATTTTCCTAAAGTATAAGCTTGTTGGTTTGGATGGAGTGGATGATTCATCAAAGGACCATCAGTAATATTTCTATCCAGCAATATTCCTTTCCAGAGTTTTTAGAAGGAATGACATAAGACTTTTAGGTCTAAATGCCTTAGGGTCAGAGTAGTCACTTCTTCCTGGTTTAGGAATAAAGACCACCCTAACTTCTCTCTATAATGTTGGCACATAACCAAACATTAAACAACCTTTAAAAATCCTTATCGTTACCTTCGTCAGAACAGCCCCACCATTTTGTAACTGACAGGGATAAACTACGTCAGGTCCAGTGACTTAAATGGTGAGAAATTTTGCACTGCCTAAACCACTCTATCCACAGTAACTACCTCGTCCACGGTAGCCAGGTCACTAGGATCTAGCTTTCTCCCACCAACCGCAGACGAAGCAGTGCTGTTTATGTTTATGTTATCCAGGAAATGGGCATTAAGCAGGAGCTGTAATGTTTCCATTTCTCCTGCTGTAAAGGAACCGTCAGGATATCTTAAAGCACCCAACTGACATTCCTTATCCTTACCAAGAATCCGTACCAGCCTAGATGTCTCTTGAGTCGAATTTAGATCCTCGCAAAAGGATCTCCAACAGTTTCTCTTAGCTTTCCTTAAGGCGTATTTATATAATTTTTAAGACTATTGTAGCTATCCCATGATTCCGAAGAATCTGTTAGGACAGCCTTCCTGTAAGCGCCCCTAACTCTTCTTAGCTTTTCTAACGAAGATGACCACCAGGGGTTCCTACTACCACTAACCAACTTGGGAGGACAGGTCTCCTCGAATGAAGACTTAACTGTTCATGAAGAATACCAGCCTCTCTTTCCAATTCAGTAATATCACCAAGAGCACTTGTCTGGATAATCATTCTGTCTCCTAGAAGTCTAGAATAAGAATTCCAATCCGCCATCTGGGGTTCCTATAGGTAGCCATGGTGATTGGATCAATCCCCAGACTAAACCTAATAATCCTGTGATCAGAAATAGAAGCCTCCGAACTTACCCTCCAAACTCTAATCAGTTTACTAATATTCCTAGAAGCCGAATATTCCTCACAAGTATTCCTTCCAATCCTGGTTACAAAAGTGGTTTCAGAACCACTATTTATAACATCTAGCTCAGTACCCATCAAGAAGTCCATGACTGCGCGACCCCTAGTATTGATATCGCTGCTGTCCCAGACAACATGATGTGCATTTGCATCACATCCTAAAATTACAGGTGTGTCGCTGGACTCCGAATACCGTACCAAATCTACTAATTCCTGAGGAGGAGGAGAGGGATGATTATAGGGAAATGGGGCGAGCCACCACCATATCAAGACATCAGCCACCAACTCCCAGAGCAACCCTCACCGCCACCAGATCCGTAGAGCAAAACTGTCTGAGCAGAACGGCGCTGACATCTCTACTAACGCAAATACATGCTCTAGGAGTGCCCTCGCCATCCGCAACAAACAACCTGCCATTGACCGTACTCAAACCTCGAACCAATCCTTTATAAGCATAGGGTTCTTGAATAAGGGCAAAATATGTATGCAACCAGCAATAGAGCGGCACAAAGTAGCCGTTGCAACTTTGCTATGCTACAAGTTACCTGAACTATTTGTACTCTGTCAATCATAGTGATAAGTCAACTAGTGGAAGAAATGGAATTTCTGACATACTTGATAGACAGCAGGCAGGAAATAAATAAATAAATAAATAAATAAAATAAAGAAATATATATATAAATATTGAATAAAAATAAATAAAAATAAAAATACCTGCCTTACATATCTCTCCTTTTTCCTTTGACCAGATCACCGCAGGGGACAAGTCCTCCGTGGCTCCTCCTGACACGTTCTCCTCCAGAAGCAAGCCTTCCCTGCCTCTGGATATTTTCCAGATTCTCACCCATTAGTGCATCCAGGCCCTGGTCACCCTCCTCTAAGGGGCCCCCTGCTGACGAATTTAAAATTAAAAGCATTTATTACTTACTTACTTACTTACTCCCTGGCGCTACAGGTCCGTCCGACCCTTAGCCTGCTGAATTAATTTTTTCCATCTATCTCTGTCCTGCGCCTCACGCCTCCAATTCCTTATCCCCAACTTCCTAGCGTCCCTATCAACTTCATCTTTCCATCTGCTTCTGGGTCTTCCTCTTCTTCTCTTCCCGCACAACTCCATTTCTAGTACCTTACTTTGCATTCTCTCCCTTTCCATTCGGCCACATGTCCAGCCCATCTCAGTCTAATTGTTTTAACAAAATTAATAATTGTTTCCTTTTTTAATAGGGCATCCATCTCTTCATTCGTTTTACATTTCCACCGGCCATTCACAAACGTCGCACCACAAATTCTTCTTATAACTTTTCTTTCAAATACAGCCAACTTGCGGCAGTCGTTCTGTGATAAACACCATGCTTCAGCCCCGTACGTGACAACTGGCCTAATAAGGGATTTATAAAGCCTCAGTTTTGTTGCTCTGGAGAGCAATTTCGACCTGAGTAATCTTAGATTTGCAAAGTAAGCTCTGTTGGGTGCCATTATTCTGCGGTCAATTTCAACACTAACCTTATTCTCATTATTTACTAAAGATCCCAGATCTAACAAAATTAGAAATACCCTCAAATCTAAAATTCATAATTTCGATATCCCTAACGGACCTCCTGTGCTCTGCCGATGACATCTTTAAATACTTTGTTTTATTTTCGTTAATGACAAGTCCCACTCTGGTACCACTGTTTATTATTATTTCGCTTGTCTCCTTTAATGCTGCTTCGCTTCTGGCCACAATAACAAGGTCATCAGCGTATGCACATATTTGCCATGTTTTTTCAACAACAGTGCCATGTTTGACTGCATCTTTCACAGCATCGTGCAGAGCGATATTAAATAAGGTAGCTGAAAGTGCATCTCCCTGCCTCACTCCAGATTGTACATGAAATGTATCGCCAACCTTGTTGCCAACAATAACTTTAGCGGATGTATTTTCCAAGGACATTCTCACCAGCTTTTGAGGAACGCCGTTTTTGGCCAGTATCCTCAGTAACGCTGTTCTCTTAACGCTATCAAATGCCTGTTTATAGTCAATGAATAAGAGGTGTAAGTCGACATCGAATTCAAAACATTTTTCCATTGTTTGTCGGAGCACAAATATTTGGTCAGTAGTACTCCGTCCTCCTCTAAATCCACATTGATAGTCTCCCAGAATCTCTTCCGCGTACTTTGTTAACTTTTTAAGAATTATACCAGAAAGAACCTTATAAAGCACCCCAAGCAGAGTTATCCCTCTGTGATTTTCACATTGGTTCTTGCTACCTTTTTTAAAGATAGGACATATCAGCCCCATTATCCAATCGGTTGGCATTTCCTCCTTCCTCCATATCTCTCTGATCAGCTCATATATATAATTCTGCATTTTTTTCAGAACTGTTTTTGATTAAGTCGGCAACCAGTCCATCTTCGCCAGGAGCTTTACAATTTTTTAAATCTGAGATAGCCAATAAAACATCATCTTTATCCGGCTCCTCTATCAGAGGTTGCGGCTGCCAGCGAGATTCCTCATTAATATCAAATTCAGCACTGTCCACGTCATCCAGGTCCACATTCAGCAGCTCAGCGAAGTACTCTGTCCATCTATCCATCACCTCCCTCTCACTCTCCAATATCTCTCCAGTTTTACTTCTACAATCATTAATCTTAGGCTGGTAACCCTTTCTAAACCAGTCCAACTCCTTATAGAATTTTCTGGTATTATATTAGCCGTTCAGGTTTTCAATATTTTCTAAGCGCTTGTTAATCGATTTCCTTTTTTCTTCCCTACAAATTCTTTTTGCTTCCCTTCTTTTGGCACTGTAATCCTCCAAATTCTGTCTGGTATGTCTTTGTAGTAGTTTCAATCTGGCCTGATTTCTTTTCTCTATACCGTTTTTACATCTTTCATTAAACCACTCTTCATTTTTTCCGGTTTTTGTCTCTCCTATAGTTTCTTCTGCTGCTTTTCGTATTACTTCCTTCACCCCTTTCCATTTTGTATCAATTTCCATATTTTTATAATTTTCTAAACTTATTTCCTTTTCCATTTCCCTGTCGCTTTCTTGATACTTTTTGCATACTTCAGACATCTTTAATTTATCAGTGCACCATTTCGTTCTTTTGACAGTACCTGGACTTTCAACTTTGGCTATTTTTTGTCTTAGTTTAGCCTTCACCAGAAAATGATCCGAGTCACAGTTAGGTCCGCGAAACTTCGAACATCAATGATATCAGACGAGTGCCTCGCTGAAATCAACACATGGTCAATCTGATTCACTATATCTCTCCCAGGTACTTTCCAAGTTCCCCTATGTATAATTTTATGCGGGAAACTTGTGCTTTTAATATGTAGCCTGTACATTTCGGCGCATTGAGCCAACAACATGCCATTT
The DNA here is from genome assembly GCA_011037195.1 of Triatoma infestans. NCBI lineage: Eukaryota > Metazoa > Arthropoda > Insecta > Hemiptera > Reduviidae > Triatoma > Triatoma infestans. The sequence goes on along the minus strand of JAAEAF010014641.1, from coordinate 73,733 downwards.
TCACTAGTTGAATCGTGTAACGAATACTTTCCTGCGACTCTTTTTAACTATCACCGCAAAGTTTCGCGCAAAAACCATCAACGTGAAGTAGACTTTTTTAATTAATTTTTTTTTATTTATTTAGTTTATCGCGATTTTCTCAAAAATAGCTCCAACAATTTTCATTAAACTTGGTATGCTATCTATATAATAAATATCTGTTACTTTTATTTGAAACGTTTGTCCGAAAAAAATTTGTTTGAGGTAGATCTGCGGAATTTGTGTCGTTAAATGATACAATTTTATATAAGATTACATAGATGTTATTCGCGCTACTGATGGCCTACACTGTATTCATTCCATTACCTATCTGGTCAGGGGTACTTGGTCCCCCCACCACCTCTATATTTATGTTAGGACAAATGAATGAAATCGGAAGTTTAAAGAAAATTTGTCATTTTATATATAATAATTGTATTAGCAGGAAGTAAGAGAAAGTCGTTTGATAATTTCATTCATTTTCAAGAAATGTCCAGAAGAACAGAAAAATGCATTTAGTAAAGTATGCTGAAATGGTCAAAAGATTTTTTACAAATCTATCGAATTTAGTGTCACATCTATGTGGAATGTTAAGTTTGAAGTTACTGCATTAGTTTTTGAATTATGGGTGTTCACATTCATCTACAAACATACAGAAAACAGGCACACACACACCCAGATGGAGAAAGTGACAATAAACTACTTTTTTGCGACCTCATAATATGAATTGCTGGTGATAAATTCAAAAAGTTGATAGTTGAAGTAAGAAAAAGTTGAAATATGTTAAGAACTTTCTTCAAATCTAAATTTCTCATTAGAATTATTGCATTAAAATAATATCTAAGTAGTAATCCATGCTGGTTTTTAATATACACACTATCAAGCTTTATCAAATTATCTTAAGTGGTTTAGGTATAATTGTGGTAAAACCAACAAACAATGTAATGGACGAAAAATTGTGTAATATTAAGGTAAATAATCAACAAGATATCACAATTTCGTTTAATTATTTACAATGATACTTGAAGAGTTGACTTCAATATGTCTCAGTTGCTTACTGCCCAATCAATTAAAATGGTAATAAATTTCACTTTATTAACTCTTTAATTCAATATTTCTGTAAAAATATTGTAAAAGGAAAAAAAACCCATGTGGTCTTTTCCATTGATCATTTCCTTAAATACTTTTTCCTGGTTATGCGAACAAATAAGTTTTTTACACTGTGACTCACCCAACTGTTGAGGACAAGATAAAAGTAAATATAGTTCCTTTGATTAGTGATGATTCATTAAAACAAAAAAAAAACAACTATTATTTCCCGGATATATATATAAAAAAACAAAAAAATTACAAGCAATTTCTCTGGTCTGACACTTTCTTGATTAGATGTAGAAATTTGATTATTTTCTTTCTCTTACACCTAGTAGGAGGAACTATTGTAATCATGTCAAATTTTCAATATCGAGTTTTCACCGGAAATAACCGTTTTGAGGTCCCCTAAGTCCAAAAAAGTGGTTTTTGAAAATTGTGTGTGTGTGTGTGTGTGAATGTGTGTATATGAACAATATAGCTCAAAAACGAAAAATCGTAGAAAGTTCAAACTTGATATTCCGTTTAGGTATCACCATGGGATCCGACAGTAGGTTATCTGTAAAAATTCCTCCACCGAAAGTACCACTTTACTAGTTGTTTTTTTCACTTTTTTGCAATTTTCTCAAAAATGGTCCCGACGATTTTCTTCAAACTTGGTATAACAACTACTCTTACAAAATTCTACTACTTTTATTTGAAACATTTCTCTTGGAAAATTCATTTAAGGGCACTTTTGGGGGAGGGGAGAGGTTAGGTTGTCTTCTAAAGTGCTATTTTACTTTATTACATAATTCTATCATCAAAATAATATTAATAAGAATTAAATATGTTGCTGAAATTCCGAGTTTGAAGAAAAGCAGAAAACCGGAAGTGCGTTTTTACTGAACAGTTTTTTCAGTTTTTTAACTATAAAGTTTGTTGTCAATTATAACGTTAAAAACTGGAGTAAGAGAAAGTCGTGTGAGTGTTTCACACTAGATTTTTTTTTTTTACTTATATCTACTTTAAAATATACATCTTCGTTTATCATCTATTGACTAATATTTTAGACTTTTTATTTCTTGTATTTTAACTAGTTGCAAAATTACTTTATAATCAAGTTTTTATTGTAACATTTCATAAAATAAAGTTTGTTAATAAATTATTTCTCGTAGAAAACAATATGATGTCAAACTAGTTAGTTACGGCGCTTGGCGCTAGATGGTAGGAGTCTTCACTGGTACAATATTTTCTATCGTTCAACTAAAGGGAAACGCTCAAACAAGCTTCTCCGATAGCAATTTTCATAATGAGAATTTAATTATTTCTTCTAAGGATTTTTTTTTCACTATACTGTACTCAAAAAGACATCATGTTTGAATTTTATAGATTACTACTATCTCTTACAAATGTCACATTTTCAAAATGGAATGTTTCCCTTGATTAAGAAATTTTTCAAAAAAAAAAAAAATCGCAGCAAACACACACTTGATGTCTCGTTTTGTCATCATTAGAGAATCAGGTTTTGATCCGATTCCGTCGAACGGAACAACCATTTTATGGAATCAAGTTTTTTTCGAGATTTTCTTTAAACTTATTTTACCAACCCTAACTTACAATTTTTCTGATAAACTGAGTATATAAAGTTCCTAGATGGTCTTTCGTATAAGGGGCCATTTCTGTTTAATGACGTTCCTTCATAATGTGACTTGTCATTTAGTGAAAATCTCATCTTTAGAGAAAATGTATTTATTAGAGCTGCGAAAATGGCGAAAAGAGAAAATTGTGCACTTTTTCTCAATATTTTTCTAAAGCTAATTAAATTTCATATCAGACAGAGAGTTGTCAATTTGCATTATAAACAAACAAAAACCTTTGTTTTTTGAATAAGGATTAGGCATGTTAAAAAAAAAAGTTGTTAAATACTCTGATTTTAACAATGTTTCAAATTGCGCATATCTTTATTGTATATTACCTCGTAATAGAAAATTAAAAATGCAAAGCAGTAAATTAAAATTATCATTCAAATTAATTTGTAATGTACAATTACATTAAATTAATTGTAAACAAATTTTTTAGAGAAAAAATAATCTAGTAATTCTAGGTAACCAACATCTAAATAATGCTTTAGAAGAAAGCAATAGATATTGAAACATAAACTTCAGAATAAGAAGTATTCAAATTAAGTATGATATGAGCTAACATGAGTTAACCTCCCTGAATGCCTCTTCAGGCATATAATTAAAATCTTATAAATCATTACACCGTCTAGTCATCTAAAAAAAATTCAATAAAAATTTTTGAAATCAAAATTTGGTATAAAATGTTTTAAATTACATTTAGTACATATTTGCTTAAGAAAATTATATGTTAAATGTGTCTAATATGGCTACCCGGTTATCTATAATTTCTTCATTTCTTACCAGTATGGAAAGACATCTGTTTTATAAAATAATTTTAAAAAAAAGTTATTAAAAGTAATAAAAATTAACTGTTTTAGTTACGAATAAATTCTGATTTTTTTATAATATGAGATTTTAAAAATAAGTTACAAACATTTAAAGACTCTTATTTTTGCATTGCATTATATATGATTATTTAAGTATGATTTATAATACTTATAGATATATTTCATTGAACTACTAATACCGTATATTATTATATCCTTTATCTCAAATTTATTGAAAAAATAAAAGTTTATTTTATAGAAATTTTATCCAGATGTAGTATACTGAAGATATTGAACGTTCAAGTAGTTAACCTTTTCATTGGTTGGTAGAACACGCTCATTTGGTTAAGGTTTTGGATTGATTTTTTTTTTTAGTTTTACATTGTGTGATGTAATTGTAAATTTACTTCACTTAATTGTTTAATTTGTAATCGTAGTTGAAGTTCGTTGTGATTCCAAGTTTAATTACAATAAGTAAGCTTTTACTTCTTCACGATGGTGAATTTTACAGTGGACGAGATACGGACCATGATGGACAAGAAAAAAAATATACGAAACATGTCTGTGATAGCCCATGTAGATCATGGTAAGTCTACTCTTACTGATTCTCTGGTATCAAAAGCTGGAATTATAGCCAGTGCAAAGGCTGGTGAAACTAGATTTACTGACACCAGAAAGGATGAACAAGAAAGATGTATAACAATTAAGTCTACTGCTATTTCAATGTTTTTTGAATTAAATGACAAAGATTTAGTATTTATTACAAACCCAGACCAAAGAGATAAAAGTGAAAAGGGTTTCTTAATAAACTTAATTGATTCACCTGGTCATGTCGACTTTTCTAGTGAAGTTACCGCAGCTTTAAGAGTTACTGATGGTGCTTTGGTAGTTGTAGATTGTGTTTCAGGAGTATGCGTACAGACAGAGACAGTACTCAGACAGGCTATTGCCGAACGAATTAAACCAGTTCTGTTTATGAATAAAATGGATCGAGCACTTCTGGAACTTCAGCTTGAGGCTGAAGATTTATACCAGACTTTTCAGAGAATTGTTGAAGATGTTAACGTGATTATAGCAACTTATAGTGATGATTCCGGACCCATGGGAGAAGTAAGAGTGGATCCATCTAAAGGTAGTGTTGGTTTTGGTTCTGGACTGCATGGTTGGGCGTTTACTCTTAAGCAGTTTGCAGAAATGTATGCTGAAAAGTTCAAAATAGACGTTGTAAAACTTATGAACAGATTATGGGGAGAAAACTTTTTCAACCCAGCTACTAAAAAATGGTCCAAACAAAAAGATGCGGAGAATAAGAGATCTTTTGTAATGTATGTACTTGAGCCAATTTACAAAATATTTGACGCAATCATGAACTATAAAAAAGAGGAAACAAATAATCTGTTAAAGAAGTTGAACATCCAACTAAAGCCTGAAGATAAAGAAAAAGATGGAAAACAACTTTTGAAAGTTGTTATGAGAACTTGGCTACCAGCTGGTGAGGCACTCCTACAGATGATAGCTATTCACTTACCCTCGCCAGTGGTGGCACAAAAATATCGTGTGGAAATGTTGTATGAAGGACCTCTAGAAGATGAAGCTTCCCTTGGAATTAGGAATTGTGATCCCAATGCTCCCCTTATGATGTACATATCAAAAATGGTGCCAACTTCTGATAAAGGACGTTTTTACGCATTTGGGAGAGTCTTTTCTGGCAAAGTAGCAACTGGTATGAAGGCGAGAATAATGGGTCCCAACTATGTGCCTGGTAAGAAGGAAGATTTGTATGAGAAAGCTATCCAAAGAACTATACTCATGATGGGAAGATATGTAGAAGCTATAGAAGATGTTCCATGTGGTAATATTTGTGGTTTAGTAGGGGTTGATCAGTTTTTAGTCAAAACAGGTACAATTTCCACATTCAAGGATGCGCACAATATGCGTGTAATGAAATTCAGCGTGTCTCCTGTAGTAAGAGTTGCTGTAGAGCCAAAGAATCCTGCCGATTTACCCAAGCTTGTGGAGGGCCTCAAGCGTCTTGCCAAATCAGATCCTATGGTCCAGTGTATAATTGAAGAGAGCGGAGAGCACATCGTTGCTGGTGCAGGTGAGTTGCACTTGGAGATATGTTTGAAGGATCTGGAAGAGGATCATGCCTGCATTCCATTAAAGAAGTCTGATCCAGTAGTGTCTTATAGAGAGACTGTGAGCGATGCCAGCGATCAGATGTGTCTGTCAAAGTCACCTAACAAGCACAACAGACTTTTTATGAAAGCAGTACCAATGCCAGATGGCCTAGCTGAGGATATTGACAAAGGAGATGTACACCCTAGGGATGACTTCAAGGTGAGAGCCCGATTTCTCGCCGAGAAGTATGATTATGATGTTTCTGAAGCTCGAAAAATATGGACTTTTGGACCTGACGGTTTGGGACCTAATATACTTGTGGATTGCACTAAGGGAGTACAATATCTAAATGAGATTAAGGATAGCGTAGTGGCTGGATTCCAATGGGCTACAAAGGAAGGCGTTCTAGCTGAAGAGAATCTACGAGGCGTACGATTCAACATATACGATGTTACGTTACATGCGGACGCTATTCATAGAGGTGGTGGACAAATCATTCCGACAACTAGAAGATGTTTGTATGCATGTATGTTAACAGCTTCACCACGTATTATGGAACCAGTATATTTGTGTGAAATACAGTGTCCAGAAGTGGCTGTGGGTGGCATTTACGGTGTGCTGAATCGTCGGCGAGGACATGTATTTGAAGAACAACAAGTGGCCGGTACCCCAATGTTCGTTGTGAAAGCCTATCTACCTGTTAATGAATCATTTGGTTTTACCGCCGATCTGCGTAGCAATACTGGTGGCCAAGCGTTTCCACAATGTGTGTTTGATCATTGGCAAGTATTACCTGGAGATCCGATCGAGCTCAATAGCAAACCGTATGCAATTGTACAAGATATCCGTAAAAGAAAAGGTTTGAAGGAAGGTAATCCAGATCTTTCACAATATCTTGATAAACTCTAATTTTTGAGCATTTACTAATTTGTAATGTAATTTAATTTATATGACCTACCAAAGTATTTAATGATAATTATAATATTTCATTCTTTGATAACTTTTGTTTTTATTTATTTAACTTTACCTTTATTTTTATTTAATAGAAAAGTATTTGAAAATTTAACATTCACATAGCTTAAATTGTTTGAAAAAAATGAGCATTTTCTTTATTTTTTCAAATATCTTGAACACTGTGGAATTACTAATAAATTTTTCTCACACTTAATTTTGTTAGTTGGATAATGTTTAATTAATAACAATTGCAAATTGAAATTTAATATAGCAACCCAGACCTTCTCTGTTAACTATAATTTCTTAAAAATATCTTTAAAAAATAAACAATGTAATTTCTTAAAATTATTTCATCAATAATTTTTTTCAGAAATACATAAAATTTAAAGCTGGTTAATTAAACCTTCTTTAATTTACAAAACATCTCTGCAGTCCATTTTAGACCATCGTTTGATCTAAAACCTCTAAGCTAAACTTAAAAGACATAGTAAAATAAATTGATGACTACTGCAATTTTTACTAATATCAGAAAACATAATTCGGCTAAATTCATATACATTCTGCATTTTATGAACTCCATTCTCTACATTTATAGTTAACAGACAATCCAATCCTAAACTGCTTAGACAGATTATTCAGGCACCTTACTATGAATATCTCAAACCTTATAAGATACATTGAAAAACATTGTTCTCTCAGACAAAATAAGAAACAAATTTACATTTTTATGACACACTAGCAACCAACACTAACTACAGAGACCCATTTAAAAAAAACTGAAACTTTTCTTGTAAAGAAAATGGCCCAGGTAATTAAGTCAATGGTCTACATTAGAAGTAAATCTTTACATCTATTCTCACTAATAAACAGTTGCAATTAATGTTCTATTTCAGGTACTCTTTATTAATAAATAGATTTTAAAAACAATCTAAATCTTATTAATTGTATGGTATTTGAAGATGTTAGTTCCAATGTCTAATTTTATCAACTTCCCAGTTTCTTCTGAGTTATATTTAACATATTCTGTTCGCATTATTGTTGGTTTCCAGTCATTATATAAATAATACTTAAAGCTCTGCACCATAAACAGAAAAAGTATACTTTGTTAAAAAACAAATTTTTCTTATATTTGTCATTGAATAATAATAATAATCAATAGAAGACAAGGTAAAACTGAGTTATTATGGACATACAAGGATGTCACCTGGTATACCTACTTAGCATATCATTTTTATTTGAAACATTTATCCAATGAAGTTGATTTTACAGTGTTCTGAGATGTTAGTCTTTCCTCTATAATATGTCAATCAGTAGGCGTAAAAACGGTCACTAACTGGTAGGAGTAAAGGAAAATAAACATAGTAGACTTCAGGTTAAGCTGAAAATTTAGACTCTGTAATAATCTCAACTTGTGTTGGCTGAGTATTTACATTGCTTCAGTGAAAGGGAATTCAGGTACGCATAATTCTTACAATAGTGTAAACTACATATTTTTTAGTTGATGTAAATTTTAGTCATTAGGGCTTTCTTTTTTAAAAGAAGACAAATTATTAGATTATATCTGTTTAGATGAGAAAATTATAAACATTTTGGATGAAACCCCAGCTCTACTTTATCTTACTTGATCAATTCTAATACACTATTTTTCTTCAAAATTGGGTTGTTTTTTCTAAATTTTATATAGTTGACTGTACATTTATGCCGGATTGAGCGTAGAGGTCAATGTCCCAGCTCAGCTCCCCCAAAATCCCTTGTTACAAATAAAATTAATCGGGCTATAGATGCGTAATCGTAGTTAATCTCGCGTACGACTTTCTCTTACTGCAATCCTTACATACCGATTGGCAGTTTTCCTTATAGAATAAGTAAATTCGTTAATTTACTTCTACCAGGTAGTAAAACTTTTTACTCCTGCTGATTGACATTATAGAGGAAGGTCTAATATCTCGTGATTAAAAAACTTTATTAGAAAAATTTACTTTCATTTTTTGAAATTATTTTCATTAGAAAAATGTTTTAAATAAAAATTACATATACCAGATTTAAATAAAATTATTGTAGTAGTTTTCGAGAAAATTGCGAATAACTGAAAAGTAAAAACATTGCAATAGTGACAGTTTCAGTTATGTATGGATTTTGACTGGAACTTTTTTGCTGGATCCTCTGCTTATCTCCATTCGTAATATCAAGTATGAGCTTTTTGTTCTTCGAATTATCTTGTTCAAACTCATATTCTTAAATACATTCGCTAAAGCGATTTTGTTTTCATTCTCAGAGGACCTTAAAAATGTTGGTCGTTAAATGTCAATTTCGAAAATTCGATATGATCGAGATACTTTTAAAGCAGTAAATTTATTTTTATATATTTATTTATTTTTATTCAGTGAATGAAAAGTTAACGATGTATTAGAGTAGAATTTTCTTCGATTTAATACCTTATAAATTAATATATTTTTCATTTTTATATAAACCATTTAAGACTGCCATCACAAGTGTTATTTTAGAACAGAGAGAGAAAAAGAAATATTTTTTTGACACAGTCAATTACAAACAACAGAGCTGCTCAAGTAATTTGAGCTACGGCACACAGCATACCAATCAATCTTTCAATAATTTTTAGTCAAAATAATTATACAATATCCTTCTCGCTCTAGGAAAGCTACAATATGTAAAAAATGAAAAATTGGTTTTCTTTCCAATGAAAATTGGAATAAATTCCAAGGCAATAATTCAAGCTTTGACAATAATAAGTCCATCGATTGCACGCATATAAACGAATGTCGCCCTCTAATAGATGACTTCATAAGCTTAGGAAATGAAGTTATTCTTCAGTGGATCCCTCCCATTATGGAATTCCTGGAAATGAAAAGGCTGACCAGTGAGGGAAAAAGGAAGCCCAAAAGCAAAATTTTGGCGCCGGGGAAAAAAACAATATTTGATATATATGTATCAACATTATATCATATGACTTAAAAATCAACATTAAAACATATAAGGAAAGAATAATACAAAATGACTAGTAATAATTGTTTAGAATAATCATTAAATTATAATTTATGATTACAGTTTATTAATATTTACTTATTATCCAATTTTAATTTCGTCATAATCTCCGTATGATTAGGGATAATCATATTATGAATCAATAATTATAAAGTTGTAGGCTTTTCTGGTCGACTCCAACTTCCTCAAAGAACGTTTTCGTGGGTTTAGGCACTAAAAATTTAAATTTCAATCAGAAATACTTCAAGAATACAAACACAAATAAATAGGCCTGATGCAGTGCTCGAAATTGAATTCACTCAATTGACAAAGTGCATTCTTTAAACAAGAATGACAAAGGAGCCAAATATTTACTTTCTTGTACTCCTAGTAAGAGGAAGTATTGTAATCGTGTCAAATTTTTGATATCGAGTTTTCACAGGAAATATCCGCTTTGAAGTCCCCTGAGTCCAAAAAAATGTTTTTTTAGAAAATGGTCTGTGTGTGTGTGTGTGTGTGAAGCATAGCTCAAAAACCAAAAACCGTAGAAAGTTGAAACTTGATATTCCGTTTAGGTATCACCATGGGATCTGAAACTACGTTATTTGTCAAAATTCCTTAACCGGAAGTACCACTTTACATTTTTTATTTTGCGATTTTCTCATAAATGGAGCCAACGATTTTCTTGAAACTTGATGTAATTCATTTAAGAGTACTTTTGGGGGAGGAGTGGGGTTACAGCTTCCTCTAAAGTGCTATTTCCGTTTATTAGACACTTCTGTCACCTAAATTATGTTAATTAGAATTAAATATGTTGTTGAAATTCCGAATTTGAAAAAATCGGATGCGTTTACTTTTCCACTTTACTTAATGACTTTGTCGCGATTTCCCCAAAAATGTCTCTCTCGATTTTCTTGAAACGTCTTATACAAACTAAACATACAAAGATCTACAAATTTATTTAAAATAGTTTTTTGGGAAAATTCATTTAAGGGCACATTTGGGAGAGAGGTGAGGTTATGTTTTTCCCTAATGTGCTATCATACTTGATTATCCAAACAAAACGAATTAGAAATTTAAAACAACAAAATTAGTAAACCGGAAGTGCGCTTTTACTGAATAGTTTTTTCAGTTTTCGACGAATTTCATTAAATTTGGTACAGTAAGTATAAAATTAGTCAATTATAATTTTGAGAACTGGAGTAAGAGAAAGTTGTGTGAGTGTGAGTGTAAGTTGAATTCGCTCACTAATAGTGCATTCTTAGCCAAATTTTTTTCTTTAAGTATTAAAAATAACCTTTTCCTAACCATTTTAGCTCTAAATAGTACTAATATTCAGAGTAATTAGTTTTGCAGTACTCAAAAGCATCAGGAAATGTTTCCAGATGTTTCTCGCTTTTCAAATATCCATCCATTTTCAGAATATCTTGGACAATGTGCTGTCACTCAGACTTCCCTGCGAAAATCAGTTTCCATGCTAGCTTTTAGCAGCAGTTTTGAAAAGTTTCCGGGCAGATAGCAATCAACAATTGAAGTTGTATTTGTTTATTGAATTTTTTTGTCATTTTAAAATCAATCAATATTTTTACTAATTATTTCTATTTCCAGCTTTTTTGGGAATAAAACCTTTGAATAATAATTTTTAAAATGCCATATTTTAGATGTTCACATTTATAAGAGTCTAGTATGAATTACTCATTTAATGTTCTCTTTATGGCATTCGCTTCTTTTCTACATCTGATTCTATCTGACAGATTTTCTTAAAAGTAGAAATCTTTATTTAGAAGTTTAATTTCCATTTATGGTAAATAGTTGGAATAACCTGTAACCATACTTTATAGTATCTTGCATTGTTTTATTGGTTTTGAATTTTTGTGTAATTCAATAAGAAAAATACTTTTGAAGTCTTTATTATTATTATTATTTTTTAATTATTTATTTTCTATTACTAAATAATACTTCTAAGAAAAGGTAAACCAACCAAAACAAAATGGACAATACATTCGAGTTATTGGACTTTGAATCTGTAAATAGTGAACTTTGGTTTCAGTATAGAAGATATAGTAAACTTTTTTACTCTAATGTTGATTTTAATTTGAATGAAACTGTTTCAAATTCAATAAGCACGTTAATAATATTAATAGGAGCGAACAAGAATTCAACCATATTAGGTTCCATTAAATCACGGTAGATGGTACTGTATGTGATTTTCTATACATGTGACCCTCATCTATATATATAAAAATTCAGCTCCGTATGTTTGTGGCCGCAAAACTCGAAAAGTAGTCGATGGATTGACTTGAAATTTTTACACAATGTTGCATTTCTATATAAGAGTGTTTATATATACTTTTTACTCCGATGTTCCTACGGAAACGGGAACTTCTCCGAGCGTTTCGCAAGGTTGGCAGAAATAGACAGACTTTGACGCGTAGCGATGTTGGCTCACTCTCTGAACCTCTTTCTCAACTACTTATAAGTACCTCTATTCCGAAGTTCCCACGGAAACGGGAAATTCCGAACTAAAATCCGTTCAAACGGCCATATTGCGATAGCACTTGCCTCTTCAGGTATTGCTGCTAAGTTGATGGAAGGAGGTAGAACAGCGCATTCAGCTCTTAAACTGTTAGACTTAAACATGCACTTCACAGAAAACCCCACATGTAACATTTCTTAATACTTCAGGAATGGGAAAGGTTCTTCGGGCGTGCAAAATCATTGTATGGGATGAGTGTACAATGGCTTATAAGAAGTCATTGGAAGCATTAGACCATAATTGAAACTTTGCGAAGTAATCAGGTTCCATTAGGTGGAGCATTGGTGTTACTAGCCGGTGACTTCAGGCAAACGCTTCCAGTGATACCTCGCTCAACACCAGCTGATGAATTGCATGCCTGCTTGAAATATTCAACTCTTTGGAGCACAGTAAAAAAAATTAATTTAACAACGATTATCAGAGTTCAACTTCAAAACGATCCAACAGCTGCTATATTTTCAAGACAATTACTCGAACTCGGTAACGGCACTGCTTCTACAAATCCGGAAACGGGAAAAATAACGTGTTCATCTAATTTCTGCAACATTGTACATTCAAAAGAAGAATTAGTAGACAGGATATTCCAAAGCATCGAAACAAATTATCAAAATCATGCATGGTTAAGCCTAAAAATCAGACTAAGCCGCAGCGAAGCGTGGTCGAGTTAGCTAGTCGGTTTATAATAAATTAATTGCTGTTCATAGGAAAATAATGGGCTGTAAGAAATACACACTTCTGATCATAGTCAATCTTTCATAAAACCAATTAAAAAAAAACTACCTTACAACCTACTTTTAACTTTAATTATTTACTGGTTTTTCCACTTGCATTTATATTATCTTTTTTCTGATTGTCTGGAGTTTCCAAAATCTGATACGTCCTTTATTGAAAACATAAAAGAATTCTACTATCATTGTTTTTGTTTAAAATTTCATAATTAGCCTTACCAGTTTGTTTTTGTGTACTATGTAATTAATTTGCTTGACATAAATTATATAAAATATGAAACATTTAAGTTTTTATAAAAGTAGAAACAAAATATGATTTGAAACATTTGTATAATCAGTTTTTAGTGCATTACTTATAAATTTACTTCAAATTTGGAACATTTAAAATACAATTGTACAGCATGTTATAAACAGGTAGTGAAAATAAGCACTTAACTGAAATGCCGCTTTTGAGGGAAACCAAAAATCACAGCTCGCCCAGAACTTTTTAAAATTGAATTTTCAAGAAAAGAACTTGAAATAAAGTGATAGTCTTATATATCTGGAATGTTATCCAACGTAGCATGCTGTTATTTTTTGTTGTTCCTGACCGGTTTCAGGTTCTCATCCATGTTCAGAATAAGGATAGTTCGTGTACAAAGTTGACTTAAACATTATGTTTTTGTCACGCACCACGCTTGGAATCCGAAACCCTGCATTTGAGCCTCTTAAATCCAGTAATTATACAGTGTGCTTTTATAATTAATAATCTTATAATAATAATAAATTTGTAATGTGTAATTATACAGGAGTTTGCAAACTGAATTTGCTCTGTGCAAGTGTGTATTATCACACTGTCTGACAAACGCATCCTGAAGCGAAGGCAGGCTATCACGGGAAATGTCTCTGATACATAACAACTACCTTTGCAGACAGAATCGTCGTTAGCTGTAGGTGTAAGTCACCTAGGGTTTTTGCTTAAAAGGTTAGGTCCATCGTAGGTGGTGGTTGTCATTTGAAGGGAAGTATTTATTAAACTTATTTAGAGTACATCCATAGTAGTAGGAGTGCAGATTATTCTGTGTAAAAAGGGGAGACATATAGTCGAAGGAATTTTAAAAATTAAATTTAAACGTTACATGTTTGTTTACTTTGCTCTTAACGCTGTAACAGAAAGTAATGCATTCGATTCAGACTTTCGTAATTGAATTTTCACCCCGAGAATTCATGTTTTGAGGTTACTGAGTACGGAAACGCTCTTTGTAGGTGTCATCATAATTTAGAAGTTCAAACTAAATATTTCGTGTGGAGGCTACCAGGTGACGTTCCTCTTAAGTGCTATTTTCAATATATTATGGAATCTTGACACTTATATATAATGTTAATAAGAAATTAATCTGATTCCAAAATTCCATTGAGTCTGAAGAAAATAGGTTGACAGGAAGTACACTCTGTCTTACTGTATTTAAACAAACCGCACATTGTAAAGTAGTAGTTTAAGAAAAGCTACTGTTCCCTCAGAACCCCACAAAAATCGATTTTCTCGGGGAAGTGCTTGAAATAAAAATGGTTAGGTATTTATGAGTGCACGAAGTTTGGGTGTTAGTATACGATGTTTAAAGAAAATCGCGAAAAACTGAAACTGAGATACATACCGATCGCCAAAACATTATTCTCGCACTCAGGGGACTTCAAAACATATGTATATTTCCAGTGTAAACTCAATTTAGAATTTTTTTTTTATTTAATTGATGGCACGAAAATTTGACACGATCGCAATACTTACACATTCAGCAGTTGGGGCGGGTGTTGGTGTATTGGTTATGAGCATGGACTTGTAAGTGGGAGGACCTCAGTTCGAGTCCAGCGTATAACTAAATTTTATATTTGTTTAAAAAAATGTTAATAGTAAAGTAGGTGCTTCCGCCCCCGTCCACGACACCTAATTTGGTAGTTGGACGTTAAGCCCGCCTGAAAAAATAGGCATTACTTTACTTTACTTTACTTACACATTCAGCAGTAAGAGAAAGTAAAAATTATGAATTTCACGACACATTAAAATTGTTGCTCTCTGGGCTGTGCAAAGTGACTAGAGTGAACGGTGTAGTCAGGGTGTGTGGCAGTGGACTGGTTCAGAAGAGTGGGGCAGAATTAGGGCCAAACAGGTGACGGCCGGCGGGAGTGTGTATGTACTTGGTTAGTAGAAACATGAGTAGGGAGTCGTTGTGTAGTGGCGTTGTACAGTTGTTTGGGGTTCAGTGGGAAGGTTATATCAGTAGTCATGTTGCAGGCAATGAGTGCGGCCCATGGTTTACTAATTTATGTGGCACTGTTTACCTGTATAGAACAACCGGCTATCGCACAATATCTACCACAACAGCAACTGGACGACCAATTACAACCACCGTATGTGTTCAAATGTTGCCCAAATGGACAAGTATTTAATGATGGTGTATGTATGGAATCAAATAATTCATTGCTGAATCCATTTGAACTGCCCGTTGCCCATATTTGGCCTTCATTAGAAATAGTTAAACATGCCAGATTCAATATTTCATATGGCCTACCAATCTGCCCATCCTTTATGTACTTTCTAGATCCGAAAAACTTTGAAATCGAAAAGTATAATCTATTGTTGAACGGTTCTTTGTACCGTGCTGATGGTACATTGTTCGATCCAGAAGATTATTGTTTGGATTTGGCTGAATCGCAGAATGCTATTCGACCGGCGCTCTGTTTTCCAGATGATGAGGAAGAATTTGAAGATGAAAAGATGTACCGTATATATCCGGTCGGTATGTTAGTATCCGTGCCGTTTTTGTTTCTAACATTTTTAGTGTACGCTACGATTAGGCAGTTGAGAAATTTGCACGGATGTTGTCTAATGTCACATGTGGCTTCCTTGTTCATCGGATACTGTTGTCTAGTTACATTGCAGATTGCCTCCACTGGAATGGGCAACACACCGTGCAAAATTGTGGGTGAGTATGATTATTTATCTTCACTAATACTTAGGCCAACTTGTTCACTTTCTCTTGCTCTTGGTAAGAAGAAATATTGTGATCGCTTCAAATTGTCACCGGAAATACTTGTTTCCGGTTCGCCTAAAATGAAAAAATCAATATATTTAGCGAATGGTCTATATTGTTTTTCGTCCGAAGAGTTGGAAAGCCTCAGAGATATTTTCCGTGATAGCCTGCTCATTTTGTTGTTATCGACCGGTTTTTCGGGGGTTCGCCCATCATCAGGATGTTTTTGTCAGCAATATAGTTGATCAAGAAATAGACTACAGAGTGTATTTGCACTGTGAAAGTCTATGTTATTACACTGTTTGACAAAAAATCCTGATGATGGGCGAACGCCCGAAACTGGTCGATGACCACACAAAGAAGCAGGCTATCACGGAAAATATCTCTCATGCTTTCCAGTTCTGCGGAACCAACCACAACATTCGTTTCTTACTTTTTTTATCAGAAGTGCAAGTTTATTTTGAGATTTGGAATGTTCTCGAGAACGACCACAATGATTTCATCAGAGATGTTTTCCGTGATAGCCTGGTTCTTTTTGTGGTCATCGACCGGTTTCGGCAAAATATCTCTCATGCTTTCCAGCTCTGCGGAACCAACTTGGAATACTAATTGCACGATAGAAATCAATCACTTTTATTTGGAAATTTTTCCAAAAAAGCCGCTGGTCAAGTGACCTCCCTCCCCGTGTAATGCACCAGGCCCCGAGTTCTAAGAGGCCACAGAAAAGCACACACTCTTACGATAAATGCAAACAATTACAAAATAATATAAAAAAGTTTTTAACAAATTAGGGAATAAATGTACATCGCAGAATTCAATAACAAGTGATTGAGAACTGAGAATAATTAATAGAGATACATTCAATTTTAAACTTAAACATAAAACATAATTACATTACATTATAAAATAGTAAATAAAAGGTTCAAAATGAAAGTATTAATTGATAAGTATATCAATGAAATAAAATATCATAGTGATAAGAATGTTTCAGTGGAAAAAGTGTATTAAGAGTTTATCAAGAAAAGTAATACGTTTTCCTTGTGAAGAAGAAGAAAAAAAAAAAATTAAAAAATTCAAATAATCTCTGGGATTTTATCTGACACTATTGTTGTTCCTGTCCGGTTTCGGATTCTCATCTGTCGTCAGAGTAAGGCTATCAAATTCATTGATTTGGATTAGAATTCGAAACCGGTCAGGAACAACTATAATATGCGGATAAAATCCCAGATGTTATTCAGCATTGCAGACTCATCCATATATTCAACAAATTTCAAATAACATCATGTTACAAAAAAATAACAAATATATTTCTTTGATCTGCCCGGCAGGCGGTTTTTTTTTTTTTTTTTTGACAGATGAACATAGATTGATAGAAAAAGTTTTGGTTCAGAATTTTCGCATTGAATGTCTTAATGTAACTGTCAAGAAATTATTGAAAAATGGGCTGCAGAAACTGCACAGTAGGGGAGGCCACAAAGACAAAGACTTTAATATGAAGATAATTTTTTTTAATTACGGTTTGAAGGTGTTGGTTTGTTTATTTGTAAATGAGCAGTGATTTAAAAAAAAAAATGTAAATGCTTTTTTTTTAATTTATTTCAATTTATTGTTTATTTAATTATGTGAATATTAATTTCCCGGAGTTAAACTTATTTCGTAATGTGCTGTGGCCTTTGGCTTTCAAGGCTTCCTTTGGTTTGATAAGGCCTGTTTGGAAGCCCGAAGGAAACTTTATTATGCCTTACTTAAATTTATAAAAGAACGAGTTCCGTGTTTATTAAATCTCTTTACTTAAATGCCCAGAAACAATATAAAAGTACATGCCGCTTAAGAAGAAAAGAATATTATGAAAAAACTGTTTGTGATTTTAGGGAGGTGCGGGATTCGAAAGATTTTTGGAGGTTAGTTGGTTCCCTAAAAGTTAAACATTATAAATTGATCAGGGTATTTCTATGGCTGAATAGATTCATTACTTCAAAAATATGTTGAACCCGTCCTTAAATGCTATGAGAATAAATTATGCGGAACCCTACATAAGTGATGATATGTTAGATTTCCCATTCCAAAAATCAGAATTACTAGATATACTAGGGAAAGCTAAAAATAATAAAGTGCCAGGTATGGACGCATACCTTATGAGTTTTTCAAAAATAGCCCGGGTAAGTTTTTAGAAAAAATTATATTAATAGTAACAATATTTGTAACACTGGCTTAGTTCCGATGTGTTTTAGAACTTGCATTATTTTCCCTCTGCATAAAAAAGGCGAAGTGACTGAGGTGAATAATTATAGAGGTATTTCTTTTGACAATGTAATAGGAAAAATGTTTACGGGTCTGATTCTAGCAAGACTCATAAAATGGGTGGACGCGAATAATCTAATTGGAGAGCACCAAGCTGGATTCAGAAAGTCTTACGCGACTGTTGACAATGTCATGAATCAATGAGTATTGTCAAGATTAGATAAGTACGAAACGTAAGAAAGTATATGCTTTTTTTATCGATTTTTCTGCCGCCTTTATAGGGTTGATTGACGGTTGAACACTCGGATTGTCAACTAAAGTTTTAAAAACTATAATAAATTTGTATACTGGTACTCATGCTTCTATATGGTCTAACATAGCATTATCTGAATCGATACTAATATAGGTTTAAAACAAGGTTGTTTGTTATCCCCAGTTTTATTCTCCTTGTTTATTAATGTTTTAATGGATTGTTTAGACGGGGGTATTCAAATAAATGACACAGTATTCAAGGTGTTAGCATACGCCGATGACCTAGCATTTTTGGCTTCCGATGAAATTGCCCTACAGAAAATGATCAAGTCATTGGAAGAGTACTGCATGAAATGGAATTTGCATGTAAACTTAAATAAGTCTAAAATTGTAGTTTTTCTGAATGGTGGTAGGCCTGCAAGGAAGGAAGTGTGTGGTATAAACAAGAAAGGATAGAAGTAGTGAACAGTTACAAGTATCTCGGGATAACTTTGAAGTCGCTACTGTCTCTAGAAAAACATTTTAAAGAAAAGAGCTCTAAAGCTAAGTTTGCTTTAAATATTTTTAACAATTTACTATAAAAATATACCAATTTCATCTAAATTGCAGATATATAATACTGTTGGCCGAGCAATAATTTGTTATGGTGCCCAAATTTGGGGTTGTACTATGTATGATTGCGTGGAAAAATTACAAAAATATTTCATTAAAAGAATGTTTAATCTTCCTCAGACTACACCAGATTTTGTAATCTTTCTTGAAACAAAATTAGTTCCAACTTTCCTTTATACATTTAAATTACATCTGCAACATATTGATAAATGTCAAACGTTAGAAACGTTCAGGTACCCGACTATTCTACTGAAAAAAGTTATTGCTAAAAAGATATTTCTGTACAAAAGAGTGGGAAAAATTGTTCCTAGATTTCAATATAACATTATCGGACTTTATTTCCAGAAATACAGTTATACCGCAAATTTTAGAAATAATGAGGGTAAAATTAATTAATGATTTTAAGTTAGCAGCACAGAATAGTGCGACATGTTCTTTACAAGCAGCTAGATCAACAGATTAATGTTGCAAACACTAATTTAGATGCGGGGTTGGACTGTAGCCATGGTCGTCTGCAGACGTTCCTATTACGCTCTTCAATTTTTTACTATTTTTTCTGGTTTAATTTTACTTTTGTACGATAAATTTCGTAGCAATTTATTTGTCTAATTTTCCTCTACGAAGTGATTAATGTGCTTTTCATACAATCTTACTTTTTGTCGAATAATTAGCGATCATTCTGTTCAGAAGAAAGTTAAAATTTCAACTTTGTTAACTTTACTTTGTTGTCAGTACACAGTCCAGGAAGTATTAGTGATAAAGATAAAAACATGAATGTTGCTAGTGGGGATGTGCAAGATCGTGGGAGTGGGGACTGTGATCCCTTCAATACTACTCTAGCGCGACTTGATAAAATTAACAATGACTGCAAAAGGATCTTTCTTCGCTCAAATCTGATCATCATACTTCATCTGGCGATATTGTGGTAATTAAAAATGATGTTAACAAACTCTCTGCCAAACTGGATCGAGATATCAAAAAAACAGAAAAACAAATTATTGAGATAAAAAAAGAAAATTTACATTTAAATAAGAAAATTGCAGACCTACAGTGTTACATTGCAGATTATTCACAGTTTCCTGTTCAGAACTTACTTAAAATTGACAATGTTCCTTTCTCAAACAATGAGAATTTACTTACTGTTTTTAAAACAATTTGTGAATTAATTGATTACAATTTTAATGAAGAAATGATTGATAGTATTTATCGAGGTCGCACATATCGAAGTTCTGCACATCCACCTTTATTTGTTAAATTCTTGAAAAATTCTGTGAAAACAAATTTCCTGATAACTGCAAAGTTAAACAAAAATAAACTAAAACTAAATTCCAACCAGTTTGAAGCCGAATCCCAGAAATCTATTGTCTATGTAAACGAATACTTATCACCACTCAAGTATAGAATATTCAAGCACGCAAAAATGATGCTCAGAGAAGGGAAGATTCACCGGACGTGGACCAAGAATGGTAGGATTATGGTGAGACTAACAGATAATTCCAATCCTATCTTAGTACGTTCAGTAGAGGAACTTATGGCACTTCAAGGTGTAACGCTTGTACCCAGCACTCCTTGTATTGAAACTGATGGTGATGAACCCGAAACAGACTCTTCCATTAAATCACAAAGCTCAACAGCTTCCAAAAAGAGAAAACTCAGGGCTCTGGTGCGGGAACACTCAAAACTTTTTTACAAAGAACTGGAATGAAGTGAAAGGTCCTCAGACACTCGCACATTCTATACCAACTTCTTCCGTTTCCCCAAAAGCAGCTTTTAACTCTAGTACTAATTTTTTTGAAATTGGCTATTGGAGTATTTATGGATTTAGTACTTTGCTCAGCATGGCGCCCTCTGAAACTAAATTATTCTCAGAAATGGATATTATCTAACATGGCTTGTCTCTGAGCCAGTCAAGTTTCCTTCCTTTTTAAATCAGTACGATCACTATCTTGTGTCTGCAAGCAAACAGCATCTGAAGGGACGAGCGAGCGGTGGACTTCTGATCTTCATAAGAAAAAACTTCGCTTCTTCAGTGAGAGTGCTGACCCAAGACAGCGACTGGATCTTTCTGCGCATTAAAATACGTGAGTGCTGTATTATTCTTGGCTTGGTCTATTTAGTGCCTAGAAAAGACGGTGATGTTAAATTAAATTCATTTCCCAGTGTTCTGTATAACATTATTTCCGATTACGGTTTTGATAATATTATATTGGGGGGCGACTTTAACGCGCGCATAGGCAATTTAAATAGTTTTAACAATGATGATCTATTTGAAGGGCTCTTTTTTGTTTAATTTTAGATCTTCACTTGATACTGTTATTAATAATCGCGGGATTGCCATGGTTGACATAATTGGAGAGTTACGGTCTCAATGTATGAAATGGTAGATCAACTAGTGACACACCTGCCAATTATACTTTTATTTCGTAAAGTGGGTGTAGTATTGTGGATTACGTTTGGTTTAATATAAATTGTCTATCAATAATTAAAGACTTCAAAGTTGTAAATGTCTCAGATTATTCAGATCACTTTAGTTGTGTTATAAAAATATTGATAAATGAATGCCCCTCTGATTGTTTAACTCAAGTACAAAAAAATGTTTCCTTTCCCCAAGTAAATCGTTCAATTGACAACTTAATAAAATTTAATCTCATTTTGGAACATCACAATAATTTATATTGTAACAGTGGCTCTCCCGAAGATTTATATAATAATTTTTACGCAGCTGTATTTTATTCAATGATCGAATCCGGTCTGCTGTCTTATAAGAAATATAGTGCCTCGAAATTTCAAAATCCATGGTTTTCTAGAAAATGTTTATTAGCAAAAAAAGAATTAAATAAATTACATAAATGTTTTTAAAAAGATATTGTAATGTAATTGGTGATGTTTGTAGTAGTTGGTTGTGGCGTGAGCGTTTTAGTGAAAAGGGCTTATAAGTTTGTAATTTTAAAAGAGAATGAAGACTAGTAATAATAAAGTAGTCACACTGTTTTTCAAAAGATATATTCTCTAAGAGATATTAAGTTAACAACAATATGCTTATAAATTAATTGGAATAAGTCTTAAAACTTGATATGGCTCTGATGTTTTCACTTTGGTAGCTAGAACGAGTCTGTCTTCAAATATTTCTTCTCTTTGTCCGTTTAGTGCCTCCCTTGTTAGTAGAAGGGGTCAGAACAAAGCCATAAAGGTTCTTGGACATTCCTAGTAACGGTATTCGTATTACCTGGCTGGTCCCTTCGCAACTTATTTTGATAATTTATATTCATTTAAAATTTAATATTATTTCAAGTTTCTTGCATCCATCACATTATCCCCCCTCCCGGAGAAATTTTTCGGCACGAAAAATTTGGGAGGTGATCTAGAGTTGTAGAGGCTTGAAGGTTATCCTCTGGTAAGGTGAGAGGGTATGTGTAGCCTCTGCAAAGTGGCTGTGTGTTGTAGGCTGCAGTCATCTTCTTCTGGAGCAAACGCTGCTTGAAGGTGTGAGCGTTGCTGTGTGTTTGGATATCTTATACTCGAGCGAACGCTGCGTGAGTGGGTGAGCGTTGCTGTGGTGGTAGCTGATATGCGAACACTGCTTGGCGAGTGAGAGTGTTGCTGATGAAGATGTAACTGGCAAGGGTAGACAAGGCGATCAATGTAGGCTTCTGTGTGATGGTGATGGATGTAATTTCTTGAGTTCTTGAAGTGACTCTATATGCATATATGTGTTTTTGTTAATATGACTCTATATAAACGAAAATGCATATGTTTTTCTTGATGTGTTTCTATATAAACGACAAATTTTTAAATAAATCAAAATAATTATATATACATTACAGAAAAATGTATAGTAATAAATAAGTAAGCAGTAAATTTAAATGAACAAGTTCAATAAAATACATATATAGCACCACGAAATCTATTTATTAGAGTGGTGATAAAAATACAATAAGACAAAACAAAACAAAAATGAAGGAAAGGTGTTGAATAAGGTTTTTAGAAGAGAGCTAATTAGTAAGATAAGGTGTTAAGATTCTAGTTAAGGATTTGTTTGTTTTTATGTGATTAAGTATGTTTTCAATTTCCATTTGGAAATATTGTGTTGTTGATCCCTGTCCATTTGGAAATGTTGGGTCGTTAGTCAATTTCCCTTTGGAAATTTGTGGTGTTATTTTATTTCCTTTTGGAAATGTTGTGTAAGTTTATTTCCCTTTGGAAATACGTGCAGTTAGTTGGTGTTCATCTTGTGGAAAGAAATTGTTGACCTAGTTGTACATCGACAACTGTTGCATTTGCAAACAGATATATATAATTTTCAGTTTGTGTAGTCTTATTTACTATGATCATAGGTTATAATTGTGATCGTTCTCAGTGTGTGGTTGGGGTAATATTAGTATACGTAGCGAATTCATCGATTCATTATTAGTTTAAATGTTTGTTTGATTTAGTTTAGTTTTATGTGTGTTTGTAGGAGGATTATAGGATTATGAGGAATCCGAAGTTTAGTATCAATTCCTTTTGTAGAATGTTTGATCTGAAACTAATTCTTTTAAACACAAAATTAATTTATATATATATATATAAATACATGGCTAACATGCTATTTTCATGCAACATTCATAGACATGCAATTCATGCATACATTCATAGACATGCAATTCATGCATACACATGCAATGATGTAGCTGTGAAGAAGTTTGATTCTGGAAAGAGAAATTTAAAATTAAATAATGTTAAATTAAAATATTGCTGAACACTTAATTTTATAGAAATTCTTATAGTTAAAATTCTTAATTAAGACATATTATTCTATTGAAGTAAATAATAAGTTATTAAGGTAAGTAGCTACTTTGTGGGGTATGCATGCATATTTGGGCCGTCGTAATCCAAGAGCTATTCAGCTATGCTGTGCTTTCTAGGTACCTTGAACATACATTAAGAAAACAATGAAATATTAGAAAAATGTTAGATTAATAAATCAAAAGATCGACAAATATATAAACAAATAAGGTAATGCAGTTTTCTTTTAAAGCGAACTGAAAAAAATTAGATACATATGAATATCTAAATAAACATCAAAACATCAAACTATATAGGCATTATGCTTTAGACATTAAATCTGCAAAAAAAAATATATACAAATTATTAATATTAGGTATATAATTATATTATTAGGTATATCATAATGAAAAATTTATACTAAATCAATGTCAATTATTTAAGAATTTCTCAATTTCTGCATTGAATCGTCGTCGCTGGAACAGAAAGAAAAATGTGTTAACTAAGCAGCAATAAGTTTACTGTTCATTTTGGATTCTGCAAATAAAATAAATTTTAAATTATTGTAAGTAATATACATTTTAGTTCTTAAGACTAATTAATTGATAACATGCATTTTTTTTTTTTTTTTTTTTTTTTTTTTTTTTTTTTTTTTTTTTTTATATAGTAAATAAGTTTATTAATTATATGGCAATTAATTATACGGCATTAATTAAATATATACATATATACATGTGGTGTATTTTGTGGAGTTGAGAATAGGTTAAGAAGTGTGTCATGTAGAATGAGAATGATTTCTAGTGTTTTATGTTTTACGTCTGTCTCGAAGTACCATAGGATGTTTATTTTGGGATTGTGGCAGTTTCCTTATATATGCCTTTTTAATTTTACTGAGGTGTACTACTTTTTTACCGTCTTCCATACGTAAGCGTACAGTATGGTTGGGGTATAATTTGTCTATTTTGTAAGGTCCAGAAAATCTATGACCAAATTTGCCCTGAGGTTTGAAAATTTTGAGGTAAACATTGTCATTAACCTGAAATTGATGTTTAGATACATTCCGATTATAATATTTGGCTCTAGTAACTTTTGCCTTTTCATTATTTTCCTTAGCTGAAGCGCGTACCTCTTTAATTTTATTGTACAATGTCCTTGTGTGGATATTAAAATTATAGAGGTCACGGGATGGGAAGTTTACTAGCCAAGGAAATTTGAACTTACTCCCAAATATGAGTTCATGAGGAGAATAGCCTGTCGAGGTATTTGGGCTTGAATCGTGTGCAGCTTTTATAAGTGGTAGATATCTGTGCCACTGGTTTTGTGAGTAGTGGGAGATACTACGAGCTATCGTTTTATGGATACGTTCCAATTTGCCATTGGAAGCAGGGTGGTAGGGAGTAGTGTTAACTTTTCGGATTTTCAATAGGGTGCGGATCTGAAGTATTATGGTAGAAGTGAAATTGGTACCTAAATCTGATAGTAGGTACTTGGGTGTGCCATAACGGGTAAATATTTCATTTACAAGTATCCGCGCAATATTCTCAGCCTTTTGATTTGTCATGGGAAACATCTCGAGAAAGCGAGAATATTGGCAGATAATGGTAAGGATGTATTTGTATTCCTCACCTGTGTCTGGATTAGTGGAACCTTCCATGGGGCCTACTACATCTATAGATAAAGCCTGAAATACGTTCGTTGGCTCTTGAAAATCACCCAAGGGAGGTTTGTGAGGAATATGCGACTTACTAGTAGCGCAACTATGACATGTTTGTACATAGTTTTGCACATCAGCAGAAATATTTGGCCAAGTAAAGAACATTTTTATTCTGTCATATGTCTTATGAATACCATAGTGTCCCGAGAGAGGATTGTCATGAAATAATCTCATGATGGTGTCACGCATAGAGTTAGGCACTAGCGTAGAATTGTCAACAGTATGCACTATTAAACCCTGTTGGTCTAAGGAATAGTGGGGTGTTTGAAGTAACTTCTGACATTCAGCGTCATTACTTTGAAGTTCTAGGACTTCCAGGAGGTCTTATCGTTGGATAGTATTCGTCGGTTTCGGCTTGAATGCAGCCTGTGTATCGACTAAGTGCGTCCGCATGTGCAATATTCTTGTCGGAACGATGCTCTATATAAAAATCAAATTCTGCCAGTTTCATGCTCCAGCGGAAGAGCTTATTGTGGCTATCTTTGATGTTTTTGAGCCATTGGAGGGCTGCGTGGTCTGTAACTACTTTAAATCTGTAGCCATACAAGATATATCTATAGGTTTTACACCCAAAGACGATGGCTAACAATTCACGTTCGGTAGTACAGTATTTGGATTCTGCTTCATTAAGCACACGTGAAGCAAACGCTATGGGCATTTTATCGCCATTAATATTTTGGCTTAGAATTGCGGAAATACCTATATTACTTGCATCCGTAGTAAGGATGAATTCATGGTCGTAATTTGGATAGGCTACGACAGGTGGAGATATTAAGGTGGATTTGAGAGCTTGAAAAGCGTCTTGACGCTCTTGTGTCCACTGAAAATTTACACCTTTCTTTGTAAGGTCTGTGAGTGGCTTGGCAAGCTCAGAAAATTTGGGGATAAATTTCCTATAGAAACCTATGAAACCCAAAAATGCTCTGACGTCTTTTAATTTACGAGGTACTGGGTAATTCTTAACCGATTTTAATTTTTCTTCGTCGGGTCTTATTCCGTTAGAACTAATTACATAACCCAGATATTTACAGCTGTCTTTAAAAAATTGACATTTACCCAAGTCTATACACAAGTTACCGGCCTGGAGACGCTTCATTACTTTTAATAATGCATGGAGGTGTTCGTCGAAGGTTTTCCCATGGAAGACGAGTATATCGTCTATGAAGGTGTGGCAGATGTCACCAGTATATCCGGACATAACTTTGTCCATTAAACGCTGATAAGCGCTGCTGGCGTTCTTTAAACCGAAGGGAAGAACCTTGAATTGATAGGTTCCGAAATTAGTGACGAAGGAAGTCTTTTCTTTAGATGCTTCGTCAAGGAGGATGCCGTGGAAGGCACCACTGATGTCTAAGGTGGTATAGAAACGGGTGGCATTCAGTGTGGATAGGATATGCTGTATATCCGGGAGCGGGTAATTTCGGAAGTGGTGATGGCATTTAGTTTGCGAAGATCAACCACATACCTGTATTGTTTTCGGAGCTGTGTAATGTCTGTAACATCAACTTTAGTGTGGTCAGCGTGTTTTTTCTTAATGAATATGACGGGGTGAGCCCAGTTGGATTTACTTTCCTCTATTATACCTCTATCAAGATTGTCTTGTATGAGGGCCTTGAGGATGGGAGCCTCGGAGTGTGCTATCTTATAGGGGCGGCTGGACACAGGGGCATGATTTTTTGTGTCAATGTGGTGAGTGACTCCAGAAAATTTTGTTTGAAAATTGTTGTCGTGTGTGAAAGCGTCATAAAAAGGAGTGAGGGCATGTAGAACTTGTTGTTGTTGTTGAGAAGAGAGATGCGTTAATTTGTTGAGAAGTTCTTGTTGAAATAGAGCGATTTCGTTTGTGTTAGTTTGATTGGCAGATTGTACTGCGTTTATGGTGTGAGTCTGTAAGTCTGTTTCAAAATCGTATTCGATATGAGCGATTGGAAAGTGTTTTTGAATAGCAATTTCGTGTGAGGTAGTGTTTATAAGGTTGATGGTGCATGTGTTGTTAGCAATATGTACGATAGAATTGGGCATGTAGAGACCCGTAGGTAAGGAATTGTGTTGTGTAAGCAGAATTTGTGTGTCGAGAGGAATTTTTGTATATAGTGTATGTGTTTGTATTATGTGTGCGCGAGGTGGCACTATAATTTTGTGGCGAAGCTGCAGGGTTTTGGGTAAGGGTAGCTGTTGAATCGAATTGATTTGGTGCGTTTGAGCACTATTTGAAAATGGAATGTTGAATTTATTGAGCGTTAGTGTACGTGTGCGCAAATTAATAATTGCCCTATTTAATGTAAGGACATCTCTACCAAGTATTAATTGGAAATTGCCTTTTAATTGCGAAACTATGAATTCGCCAGAAAAATTGGAATTTTCGACATTGTCCGCATGCAAATGAAGGGACGTGATGCCATAATTAGGTATTACTTGGTTAGTCAGAGATTTTAAAATAATGTTGGAATGCTGAAGGTTCTTATTTCGACAAAAACTGGAATCCACTAGGCTGTGACTAGCTCCAGTGTCTACAAGGGCACGAATAAATTTTTTGCCAATTCTTAAATTTACTAACAAATTATCAGAATTGGTGAAAGCAGGTATGAGAGCCAAGGTCATAACATCAGCCGTTCGTGAGAGCGGCTGTGGGCTTAACCGTTTTTTGGCTGTATCTGGAAACATGTTCGAGCCGTATGTCCAAATTTAGAACAAAATTGGCAAGTGGGCCTATTTTGGAGGTTATTGCTACCATTATTATTATTATGACTATACTGGGGTCTATCTGAATAAGGGTTAAATCGCGAATTGTTTGAATTAATTCGAGAACTATGATTATTACTATAATATTGATTATTATTATTATAGCGATTATTACTATTTGCTCTGTGATTAAAGTTTTGAGGAATATTAAATTTCTTAGGCATTTTGCCAAAGTTAGTACGAGGTTTTGGTCTAATTTTGTTGGTGCAGTCCACGTCAAAATGTGGACCGGAACAATGGCGACAAGGTCTGTTCTTTATTACATTAAATACTCTACAAGTGGTAGTTGGTTTTAATTGTGGCTTTTGGCTTTTATTACGATGTGGGCATTCTCTGTGGAAATGCATTTGTCCACAGTAACGACAAGGAGATGGGGGTGTACGATTAGAATTTTTCGAAGTTACAGCGAAAACTGTGGGGTTTGTTTCAGAAGCCTGAACTTCTTTTAGGGCATTGGCATAGGAAAGTGCTTCATCTAATTTTTGAGGAAGCTTCGTTCGCACCTCATTACGAAGCGGTTGAGGAAGTGACTTCAAGAATGCATCAGTGGCCAGTTTATCTAAAATTGTTTGTAAGGCCTCGAGTGGGTTAGCTTGAGCTTTTAAATGAATGGCGGATTGGATATGTCTAATCCTATCCGCGAATGTTTCAGGAGACTCAGTGGGCAAGGACTGAATATTAGTCATCTGTTGTAAGAGGACTAAGGGTGTTTTTTCCTTACGAAATCGGGCTAGAAGTCGCTCTGAAATTAGAGGATACGTTATAGTTGTACCCTGGCGTTGTAATTCCACTTTCTGGGTGTCATAAAATATCTTTGCAGTACCTGAGAGCCTAAGTGCTAATATTTCTAATTTAGCAGCGTCGTCCCAGCCAGAAAGACTAGCACAATGGCTAATTTGGTCAAGGAAATCTGACACTTTGGCTGAATTTTCGCCATCGAAGGTAGGTAAGCTATTGATTAATTGCAAATTCCTTAAGGGACTAGGTTGATTATTAATTGGAGGATTTGCTAATTGCTGCTGAGCAAGTAAATATTCTACAGCAGCGTCGATGCCCATGTCTTGTCCATTAATCTTATACATTTTGTCAGTGAACGAATTGCTTGGGGAAAGATTATATTTTTCAAGACGTCTACGTAATTGGAGTAAATTGCCTCCAACAGAAAGGTTATTATCGCGTAATATCTTTATAATTTGGGATCTATTAAGTACACTCATAAATTCAAAATTCGAAAGGGATTGAGGTACTAGTGGTACAATTACAAAAATTTAAAAATGAAATTCACTAGAAAATTCAATAATGGGAAATATTGAAGATATTTCCGCTGAGAAAATAATTAAAAAACAATCAAATTATCTGATGGATAATTTGTTTAATTATGAAATTAAAATTTTTACGTACTTGTAAATTTGTGGATTCTCGTTGAAAATATCCCAAACAGCTGGCACCAATGTAATGTAATGGTGTGGAGTTGTTTTGTAGTAGTGGTTGTGTGTAGCACGAGCGTTTTAGTGAAAAGGGCTTATAGTTTGTAATTTTAAAAGAGAATGAAGTTTAGTAATAATTGAGAAGTCACCACTGTTTTATATAATAAATATAATCTTTCAAATAATAACTACAAGTTAATTGATTATTATAAGCTTATTTAAATATATTGTGAAACTGGCACTGATGTTTTCACTTTGGTAGCTAGAACGAGTCTGTCCTCAAATATTTCTTCTCTTTGTCCGTTTAGTGCCTCCCTTGTTAGTAGAAGGGGTCAGAACAAAGCCATAAAGGTTCTTGGACATTCCTAGTAACGGTATTCGTATTACCTGGCTGGTCCCTTCGCAACTTATTTTGATAATTTATATTCATTTAAAATTTAATATTATTTTAAGTTTCTTGCATCCATCACAGAGGAGTTTTTGAGGAACTTGGTGCCGGTTCGTCCGTACCTTACAAGCTGGCGTAAGAACACTTTAATCGGCGCATATTGCCATGCGCTTGGTATTAGAAACATGAAGACCCTAGCGCTTGTTGCGGCGAAATTCCTTAAAAGAGGATTGTTTATTTCATTACACAAAACATACCAAGTTTGACCTTCTTGCGATTTTTTGTTTTTGAGATACTGTGTTATACAAAGACCATTCGCTTAAAACAATGTTTCAATATTCAGGTGATATTAAATAGTATTTCAGATTCAATTTCGATAATGTGTTACGAATGCAATATTTCCTCTTATAGTCGTACGAGAAGGTAAAAAATTTTTGTGAAGAATCCGTAATTGTAATTGTTAACCATTTTAACAAGAACGTGTGTATAAATAAATATAAAAAAAAGTTTAAATCTCAATGATGTTAACAAGCGGGAAGAAAAAAGGATGAATAGTGATCGGAAATCCGTGTGAAGTTAGTTAAGAAAGTATTGTATCAGAGGGGAGACTGGCTGAAAGCAAAAAGGTCGCAATTCTTAAATATATGTGTGTACAGGAAATGAACATCCCCTCATCTTCCATTATGACCCACTATATCCTTTTATATTATTATCAATTTCCTCTTAAATATAAAAATGAAAAAAATATATGGCCATAATTTACACAGCGGGATTCTTTTATAAATGAAAGGGTGTAAGAGATTAAAGCTGTGTAAAAGTTACTCTAGGGATCAGATATTTGTAAAAATAAAATATAAGTTACCAAAGGAATATTTTTTACATCCTTTAACAATAATTGTCATGTTAAATTTTCGAAATTGAGTTTTCACCGGAAATACATGTTTCGAGATCCTCTGAGCCAGGAAAAAAAATCTGGTGTGAAATAGTCACATAATTTTCTCTTAAAATTACTTTCTCACTTGAATGTGATTACATTTCAGTCTAGAAGATAGCACCTAGAACTAAAACTCCAATAACATGATATGAAATCTAGCGCGTTCCAGTTTTATCAGAACACGCAACCTTTTAAATCAATTTTTGGGATAAAAATGTTTCAGATAAAAATGAAAAATATATCTATGTATGCAGCTGCAGTTAGTAATAAAGAAAATCCTTGGAGCCGTTTACGAGAAAATGCCAAAAAAAACAGGGGGGAAAAAAGCAGTAAAGTGCAATTCTTTCTTGTCAATAGCAATGGTAGTTCTTAAATCAACTTTAAGATTCCTGCGATTTTACATTATTTGAATATTTTGTTCCCACATATATGCACATCATTACACTTTACATCATTTGTTTAAAATTTTTTTTTTTATATACTCAGCTCTTAAAAATATTTCCGGTGGCAATACGATATCGAAAATTTGACACTATCGGAATACTTTCTTCAGCAGTAAGAGAACATCAGAAGTATCGTTGCTTGATGGCTTCCAAGCAAAAGCTGTTAACCTGAATATTTTCACCATAATACTATAGGTGAAAAATTTACTATTTAGCAACCGCTGAGAGAAGATTTGTGAAACCCTTCAACATTCTTACACACACAAATACAAATTTTATTTGAAAACTGAAACTAATCTCTCGAAATCTTTCTAATGGAACAATTTAATAATGATCTAAAAAAAAAAAACAATAAAGTTAACGATCATTGATGTTTATGACTGACAAATTTATTTTTAATAAATCTCTACCTTCTGTTGCCATCATCAAAACTATATGCAATAATAAATGTATTTCAAAGAAATAAATAATAAATATGGAAAGTTAAACATTAATTTTGTTTTACCTTCTCTGTAGACAAACTCAGTGAGAGTGTCTCCCAAGGGTAACTTCTCCCTTTGAGTTAGTCCAGTCCAGAATACCTCCGATCTTATTCCTAGTAACATTTTGTTTATAGATTATGAATGACAAATAAAGTGGGGGAAAAAAAAACTGAAAAGCTACAAATTAAAAGAATGTAACACCATCTTGTAAAAAAGTTTGAAAGTAACACCATCTAGTAAAGAAGCTTGAAAGTAAAATAAAATACCGCGAAAGTGCCATCTATTGGATGTTTTCTAAACTAATCTTTCCTTAAATTCAATTGCAGTTTTCAGTTATTGAGAAAAGCAGTTCAACAATTAAGTATTTCAAAATCTAATAAAATCGCTTTTATATTATCCTCTAATAAATATGGAAAATAATATATTTATTAGAGGAAAGGGTATTTTACAATCTCATGAAGAAAATCAGAATAGAGGGTGGAAAAAATATTGACTGTATGTTGTTACCTTTTGATTAGAAGTAATTTTTTCTCATTGCAGATGGCGAGATGAAAGAATTTCTTTAAATAGACAGAAAATACTTATGTTAAAAGATGGAAGGGATTTTTCACAGATAATAATTTTTGCATACTTTAATCAATAAAAAACTTAATTTAAAATGAAAATATTTTGCAAAATTTGCGACAATTTAACTAAATGGAGGGGCACTTTTAAGCTTTAAAATACCATTTTGCTTGTATTTTAGAACAAGCAGTTTCACCCACTCCTCTACTTCTCTTGTTCTTCTACATAGGTTACTAGGTAAAAGAGACATTCTATGAAAGATGATAGAGTAATTTTGTACTTTTAATAAGGGTGTCTCCTCAGAGTGTTGAAGTCGTTCAAAGACGCTCAAAATTTACAATTTCAATCTTATTTTAGTGTTTGTAATGTATATCGTTGTGTAACAGTTATACAAATTGTTGTAAATCTATTAATTAGAAAAGTTTGCTGACTAACCTATGTCTTTTCACTTGGGGGTTTAAAGAAGGCCAAACTTTGTACACCAGGAGATCCCACTGTTGTAAACTAATAGGGTCACTGCAAAAGTTCTGATATGAAGTTTTAATAGAACTTTATTAAACTCTTAACTTTTACTAATAAGTAAACACAATTAATCCCATTCATATAAACAAAAACGTGATGTCAAAGGGATCACTTTGGAGCTAATTTAATTGAATTTCAACACCTTTACTGGGTGATTTAAAATTAAAAATATGAGTGAAGGAAACGTATATTTTTTAGACATGTTATACCGTGCGAGTTTCGTAAGGGTTCTATTGTACCGACTGCATTTAAAAATATGCGAGATATTTACTGAGGTCATTCTCCTTCACAAAATGAAATAGTTTCATTTATAAGTGTTATTCATTAGTCAACCTGATATCATTATAAAACTAGTGCAGTCTAATGATGTATGAAAATCAGAAAATATAAGATCATTGCAAAAGTTCTGATATGGTAACATTAGGTGAAATAATAATTCTCTAATGTAAATAATTTTTTTTTTTTAATATATGATACACTATCCTTCGATTTCAATAAATTTTTGCCAACTATCAGGCAAGGCTTAGATCCCTCTAACAAAAAAATCTGAAGATTTTGCTTTAAAAAAAAAACTAAATTTTTTTTTTTTATCGATTCGTCAGATGTTATAATTTTCCATTTAAATGATTTTGTAATGATCAGAACTGATGAAAGTCTGATGGAAATAGGGAGGATGAATAAGGCATCCCAGTTAAACTCTTTCAATCACTCCCTGTTTTGCCAAGATGTATCAGGGTGCTGGAAAACAATCTCGTATGATTGGCTTCATTTTACAATGGGTGACTACAGTTCTTCTAACTGACGACAAATAGAATTAATGGTTGCTAACCGATAGAGAAGATGATGAAAAAAGGTGGGATATAACGAGAGACATGTCAGACGGAAATGTAAAGTTCCAGAGAGAAATGTAAAGGCCAGGGGGCCGAGAATGGGTGTATTGAAGAAGTACAGATTCTTGAATTATAGGAGCTGACGTGTGCAGGTCTTTGGGATTTGATGCCTTGGAAAAGGAAGGCTCGAGAAAATGCTGATTACAAAGTTTGGAAATAGCCTACTAACGTAAAGTACCACTGGTAGATGTGAGCTTCTCTAAGCCGGAAAATGAATTCTTGGATTCTTAAGTAGCTGTTCATTATGTTTAAGTTTCCAAGATTCCCAAAGAGGCCCCCATATACTAAGAATCCATAAGCAAATTGAGAAAATTGGGGAAGAAACCAACATGTTAGTGTGATTGACACAAATCTCGGATGGGCCCATTTATATATTTTAGATAACGATCGTATAATTCAAGGAAATGGCTCTTTAGAGAGAGAACACTTACCTCGTCATCCCTTCCCAAAACCTCCTAAAATGAATTTTCCCGGAAAAACATTTCAAAAGAAAGTTATAGCTCTTTGTTGTTAAGTTAATGAAACTTGTTGGAGCCATTTTAGAGAAAATCACAAAGAAAGTCCAATCACAAGGGGAAGTACTTCAGGAGAGAGATTTTCTCCTAAACTTTATTTTCAGATCGTCTGGTATAATGATCACGTTTGAACTTACTGCGATCCCCTCACTTATGCTAATCCCCCACTCACACACATAGACCAATTTCTAAAAACCACTTTTCCTGCGTTTTTCCGTTTTACACTTATGCTGACCCACCCATTCAGCAAGAATTGAGATTTCTAGATACCTTAATTTGGAGAGGATTCTTTAGGAAAAGTAGTAATGCTGGCACCAGTAGGGTGGCTCAACAGACTTCTTATGGTTGGTTGCATTAAACCCTCAAAAAAAGTATTACTCTAATTTCTATAAAAATTATTGAAAAAACTACATATATTACAGTCAAACATGTTTAAGGAAATGCCATTATTGTTATTGTTATAGTGAAAATAATTTTCAACTATAAAATCGATTTAAAATTGAGGTGCGGTCTGTTAAATCAAAATGATGTCTTGCAAGAAGGAATTTCATAGGATATACTCTCTCTATAACGTAAACCAGTTGCAAGATCATTTCTCAGTAGTCAGTTACGATTATAATCTTCAGTAAAATGCAAAAGGAACGCTATTTTCCTAAACAACGCTCGCAAAAAATGCACCCAAATATTGCAAACTGGTCACAGAATTTGAGTTCCTTACGAAATCTGAGAATAAAAATATATTCTTATATTCTGTCTCTTTTCCTTCTTATAACGGATCAACGGGAACGCACAGTACTTATGCTACAGCTAAAATTTCGGTGTGCGAGCAGATGAGAAGTTTTGAGCTTTGTGAAGCTGAAAGGAGTTGAACAAAGAAGAAACCGAAGCCTATAGGGCATGCTTGCAAGATCTTCATTCTATTAGTTAATGTACTCGCATCCCTACCACCTTCTAATTCTCTAATGTAGAAAGAGATTTTAATGGGTTGCGGTTAGAAATAACAGAAGGGCCTGCAACAAAAAAAAATTTCACTTCTTATTGAAAAAGAAAATTCTTGGCAAATT
Organism: Triatoma infestans; assembly: GCA_011037195.1. NCBI lineage: Eukaryota > Metazoa > Arthropoda > Insecta > Hemiptera > Reduviidae > Triatoma > Triatoma infestans. The sequence continues at coordinate 38,312 of JAAEAF010014641.1, read as the reverse complement.
TAATTGATTCAAAAGTATTCTGTATAGAAATATAGTCACTTCTTTTATTATGTAATATACCCACATACAAATTACATTTTAAAAATCAGAAAACAGATAAAACTATTAGTAATAATCATTAACGGTAGTAAGAATTTTTCAGTAAATGCAGCAATCTTTTGTTGTATAAAGAAATAAAGAAGTCCACTTCATTCTTGTTTATAGAAAGAATGTGTGAAACCCCGAAAAATCAATTTGACAAAAAATATTCGTTAACATCATTCATTTATTGATGCTATTGAATACAATACTAAGGTAAAAATGGAGAAAACATACCCTGGAAAAGCAATTTTGGTAACCAGCTTCTTAAATGCTTGAAATCCTACTAAAAAGTGTCAGTGAGGCATGTTCAAAACAAAAAATAAGACCGGCTAAATTTAAAGTTATTAAAACATACAATCCACCTACATGCTTAAGATAATAAATAGAAGCACCACTTTATTCTATCCTTGAGAATTTAAAACGTGGTATTATTGTGAAGTTTGATGATTTATTATTTAAAGATCAATGCAGTATAAAAATAAATTGTTAAATGTCTTTGGCAAAAGCAAAACTTAGTTTTCTGGGAGGGTGGGAATACTGATGGGTAACTTGATTTATTTTACTTTTGCTAATTATAACATTTGAAAACACTGTACAAAATTTGGAACTCAAAAGAAGATTGAATAATAAAATTATATCAAAAGCATATAATTGGTAAGGCTGAATTTTCAATTTACCCCTCTTATCCTAGTATGAAAGGCAAAATAACCTTCTCATCATTGGTGTTGCGTGTGTTATTGCCACATCTTCATGTGATCATATAGCACTTTATTTAATTTAAGATTTAATATGCGTTATATAGCTGCGATTTTTGTTTTTTTTAAATTAGTAAATTTATCTCAAGCCTATTTCGTAACTGTGGATGCACACGCTGAAGAATGCTTCTTCGACAAAGTAGAACAAGGTACAAAATTAGGTTTAATGTTTGAAACTTCAGAAGGTGGATTTCTAGATATTGATGTGAAAATTGTGGGACCTGATGGTGGTATCATTTACCAAGGGGAAAGAGAGAGCACTGGAAAATATACCTTTTCAGCTCATAAGTCTGGAGTATACACATACTGTTTCAGTAATCAAATGTCCACTATGACGCCTAAAGTGGTTATGTTTAATATGGAAATTGGTGAAGCTCCTTCAGCGGATAAAGATGAAGGTGACCATAATAAAATGGAAGTTATGATAAAGGAACTGACTACAGCTCTGACTGGTGTAAAACATGAACAAGAATATATGACAGTTCGTGACAGAATACATCATGGTATAAATGAAGCAACCAACAGTAGAGTAGTTTTGTGGTCAATTTTTGAGGCTGTTGTACTTATTGCCATGACTATAGGGCAAGTATATTACCTAAAAAGGTTTTTTGAAGTGAGAAGAGTGGTGTAATATACTGATTCCAAATATTTACGGACAGATTGTTATGGGATCCTCAATTTTTAGAGTCTAACATCTAAATTACTATGTAAGTGATTTGTAAAATATATTCTTTGTAAAAATAAGCATACCGGAATTTCTTATTAACAGAACTTTCTTTTTCTAAATTATATTTGTATTTAAAGAATGTATAAGAAATATATTTTATTTCACCTGAAAAAGTGATTTTTCACTTTTCGTACCTGGTAAATATTAATCTTGCTGATTCTAATTATATTTCAAATAACAATTACTACAACGTTGTGGCTGGTTCCACAGAGCTGGAAAGCATCAGATATTTTTTGTACTAGCCTGACTCTTTTGGTGTCATCGACCGGTTTCGGGCGTTCGAAATTTGCTCTGTGCAAGTCTGTTATCACAGTGTTTTGACAAAGGCATCCTGATGATGGACGAACGCTCGAAACCTGTCGATATCACAAAAGGAAGCAGGCTATCACGGAAAATATCTCTGATAAGTATTAGGATCTATTCCTTCATCATGGCCTACATGAATTTAGAAATTAATCACATCTTATAAATTAACAATTTGGTTATTTGAATTTTAAACTAATTACGTTGAAGAAAGTGGAGCCTAATCATACAATTATTATCTTACAACAAAAACTTCCTGAATCGAAAGAAGAGAAATCATTTGATAATTAAGTTTAAAAATATATTAATGATACAAAATAATTTAATATTAACCTATTAATTTTCAATTTCCTTCATTGTAAAAGCTCAAAAATGCATAAGTTTATTTTTTTCATAAATGTAACATTTTTCTAGAAGTGAAGTTGAAGAAATTTATCTGCAGTTACAAAGAAACAAGAGCCTCGATGTTTTGGCTGTTGGCCCTCTTTCTTGTTTGTACTTTAAAAGACCGTAAACGGTGGCCAACAGAAAGTTTCTTTTAATTTTTCCCTCCATATGTCTCTTTGGTGAGCTTCTTCAGGCAGCAGACTATTTCTTATATCCTCTTCCACTATCTTTCTCCATTGCATTTTTGACCTGCCTCATTACCTCATGCTTTCTGGGGACGATTTCATTACATATTTTAAAACTTTTTACAATAATAAAAATTCGAAAAAACTAGAGAGCAATATTTTAAAAAGTAAAAGAAAATACTTCCCATTAAAGCTTGTAAAAACCCAATTCCTTCATATGGCCATTTTCCAACCTTGCTCTTAACAGATAAGTTAATAGCTAAGGGATTACATGATAGAAAGCTTTTTTGAAGAAGCTTAAGAATCAACCTATAGGTGTCGTTTGTTGTAACAAAATTATGTAAATAAATACATCATCCCAATTAATTAATTTATATATATATATAATTGTACTTTTTGTGTTTTGGCACTTCTTGGATTTCAGGAATCCACTGTTTTATATATATATAAAAAGAGTAAAAAAAAACAGATGAGCAAGATTGAGTGAATTACTTATTAATATTATGTAGAGAAGAAGGTATTATTATTATATTATATTATTGAATATGTGGTGGAACAGCATTGCTGGATAAAATCTCAGACAGTATATTAATTTCTTTTAGAGGAAAAGGATTAACTACGTGGTAGCGCGCTGGACTCCCACGCGGAGGATCCGGGTTCGAATCCAGCAGTGCTGCCTTTAGATTTTCTCTTCCTAGGAGCCTCTATAGTTCACTGCCCGGTGATATGCAATGAGAAGGCTCCGGAGGCACAACGCAATATCCTCTATAACAAGAAGATGAATTTACAAACTTAATGAATTTTAATTTTATATAATGTGGCAAAACTAATCTGAACAGAGAAAGCATAAGCCACAGAGTGGTATCATATTTATGTAGTTCGCAAGGATCTAATCTATTGAAACTTAGTTTATATATGGATAGTTGTATGAAATAAATGAATATGTAATTATTATAATTTGGAATAAAACACTAAAGTTCCTCTTCATTAAAGGGAATTCTAAAATTATGAACAAAAAACTTCAGAAATATTATTACTTTTCAAATACTTTCCATGAACCGGAGAAATTGAAATAGACACCCATATTATGGCCATGATTTCATTTCCATGAAGACATTAAAGATAAGTTTGTGTTGGAACTAACAAGTCAATAGTTTTTTTAAGCCGAGAAATAATCGCTTTAAATTAACATTGAACTCATAAAAAAAGTCTGGTCACCTAAAAATCTGTTACAATTGAAAGAACCAAATAATAGTAAAAATACTGCAATTATAATTTTATGTTTGTAATTGTGATAAATTATATCAAAATAAACATTCAAACTTTGAAAGTAATTTCATCACAATAATTGATTACCTTATATTTTTTAAGAAATTATGCACTAAAAAATTATTGTTCCAATACTTTTATGAAACAACATAAACGATTATTAAATTACTAATTTAATAGTAATTTAACAATAATAAATTGTTTTTAAAAAATAAGTTTTATGCTATTGGAAAGACACAGTTTTAATAATTGTCGAATTTAAATAAACAATTTCTCCTTATTTCACAATATCTTATCATTTTACGGAATGAAGGATTTAGAGAGTACAAAGCCATTTGCTTATCTTAACTTAAAGAAAAAGGTAAGAACTAATGCAATGAAAAAAGTACAGGAAGTAGTTTTTATTTTTTTATGAAATCATAAAAATAAATACTTCATTATCTGTAACCCATTTAAGTTTGATGGAACTGTTGTTAAAACTAAAACAGCCTGTCATAAATGATTTATAGTTCAAAGATATCGGAAAAGTCATTATAGATAATAATATAATACAGTACTCATTTATCTGTGAAAGCTGAAGAAATAACCAACGATACCTTGCTTAAAAGGAGAAAGATTGCTTTAAATAAAAAATACAATGAAGCACTTTATGAGTAGTTTGCTAGCTACGTTTTCAGCATTTTTGCTAACTAATAGTTTACCGGCATCAAAACCTAATTTACTTTTCAGTCGTCGTTTTTTTGATGCAACTATATTAGAATCCTCTCTTCCAGAAGGAAAGTATTTCGACCAAGATATTGATCACACAGGGGAGATAGGTGGAACATTCCGGCAGGTAATATCCTAAGGATACTTTTATTTATTGATTGATTTAATTTTCATTTAATTTATCCAGAAATTTTATTTTAAAAACATCAGCTATACTACGAATCTCTAAGTGAAGAAGAAGATGCTAACAACTTAAAATTCCTTTTTATCGGAGGTGAAACTGCTTTATCTACTGGCTCAGTTGTAATGAATTTTATGTCACAACTCGCTGATCAATTCTTAGCTGATAAATACGCTCTTGAACATAGATATTATGGACAATCTCAACCATTTGGGTCTGCATGTGATTAATTTTTACTTAATGCTCAGATATTCATAAACTTTCAATCGTACTTATATTATTTTATGTTTTTAACAGGAATATAACTGTAGATAGTTTAAAATACTTAACTATTGATCAGTCTTTAGAAGATATAAGAAATTTTATAGAAGTTATTAACAATTACACTCCAGATGTCCACAATAAATGGATATTATTTGGCGGATCCTATGCAGGTAATTTAGCTGTATGGGCTAGAATGATGTTCCCTGATCTAATTTTAGGAGCTGTAGCGTCATCAGCACCAGTTCAAGTTGAGCTTAACTTCAAAGGTATTACATTTGAAATATATATATTATAAATTGCTATTGCTAAGCTACAGTAAGAACCTTATGGCCATATTTGTAAGATTATAGATATATAATTTTAATTCATTTTTTATTTAATAGGATATCTGGAGAGTGCTTCGAAAATAATAGAAGAAAAAGACGCAGAATGTAAAAGCATTGTAAAAGAAGGAATGAATATGCTTATCCACAACTTTAAAACTAAAACTGGGAAAGAAAAACTTGCAACACAATTTAAGTAAGTTAAATAATGAGCATTACGTTTTTAAATAATGATTTACGAACATATATTATTATTCCTATGGATTCAGTTGAGATCAATGGGAGAAAGCAGGAGGATATCACCACGCTTTTTATCAAAGCAAAATGATTTTTTCTTCTTCTCTTCGTCAGTTTTTTCTACGGTATGCTTCTGAATTCTTTAATTAATTACATATTAGCTGCAATGTAAGATTCTTCGTTCAGAGCAAAAAAATATGCTGTATCGATTGTGCAAAGTTCTTGATAATAGGATGACCAAGATGGAACAAACGAGTAGACAAACCAGAAGATGCTGTCAGGTGGGATATATTATAGGAGTTATGTAAACCTGGTTGCGGATTATGGTTCTGAGGTTGATTACTGTTATAGACATCATAACAATGAAATTATGATTAACAAAGCCTTAGTATTATTGGCAAGGCAAAATGAGGCTCCAAAATGTTATTGCACCTCTTAAGATGAGACGCGAATATATATACTTCTTTTATTATGTAATATATCCACGTGCATACAGTACACAATAATATTTTAAAAATCACAAAGCAGGTAAAACTATAAGTGGTAACCATCATTGACAGTAGTAAGACAATTTTTCAGTAAAAGCAGCAATTTTTTATTATATAAAAGAAATAAATAAGACAACTTCATTCCCTTTATTTTTTGTTTTTATATAGAATGTGTGAAACCCCGAAAAATCAATTTGACAAATATTCCTTAACATCATTCATTGTGGGATTATTTACCGATGCTGTTGAATACAATACTAAGGTAGTAAATGGTGACCGACTATCACTTTTATGCAACGATTTAAAAAGCAGAAAAGGCGATTACTTGGAAAAATTAGCATCATTGGTTGCAGATCATTATACTATTGGCAGCGATTGCTTTAATTATAACTACAATTCAAATAAAGATTTATTCAAAACCAAAATAAACGAATATAACTTTGGTAATTTTTCAATTAGTAAATTTTGACTGTTAATATTTTGAAACATTAATTGATAATAAATGAATACTTCTCTACTTCAGAAAGGCAATGGTATTATCAAAAATGTACAGAATTAGGATATTTCCAAACAACTGGCTCCGCAGAGCAGCCATTTGCCCATAGTCTTCCACTTCTGTATTATACCCAACTGTGTAAGGATGCTTTTGGTAAAAAGTAAGTATTCAAAGAAAGAAAATCATCTACATCTATCAGTCTTAAAAAATTTACTAGCTTTCTAATGTATATGATAAGTTGTATCTTTCCTCACAATCTCTAACACTTCCATTACAGAAACATTTTCGTTTGTTGTTGTTCTTATGAACTGCAAAACAGGACAGGCTCTATTTGCGATGTATTATTTGATGCCCTTATCACACAAGAGGCACATGGAAAACCAGAGCGCCATAGTTTGTGGGCTTAGGAGGTAGTCGTTTCTTGTAAATAATAAATTTAAATTTCCTATAAATAAATAAATTTCGCCATGAGTCGGAGGAGACCATCTTTTGCCTTCGAATAAATTTCGCCGTGAGTCTCCAGCAGAAGAGACTATCTTTTGCCTTCGGCCCTACTTTCGCATTCCTAGACGTTCAGCGGTACAAATTTTCACTCTTTCTTTGCTCAGTGCAATGTCAGTTTTTTTTCTTTCTTTGCCAACCTGACAGCTTGGACGTTTCATTGGAAGACAACGTTAACACCTTGGAGAATATGCTTTCAATTACCTTTTAGCGTTATAATATCTCTTCAAATGTTCGTTCCTCGGAACCGTGAGTATAGTTATATATGCCCGATTAATGATGGTCTTCTCATCACCCCACGATAGAACTTCTCTCATACTCTGAGAACCGTCGGTAGACTTGAGCCCAGGGGGCTTAGGTATAGTACCCATCTATGGTTTCAAATGTACATATCCTCAACTCTTTTCAGACATAATTCTTTTATGGACTGAACTTTTCAACGGAGTTTAAAATTCGCTAGCCTACTGGGGTCCTTTCGAGTACCGGAAAGAGAGTTTGAAACGGAGTGAGGATTTAACTCCAGCTTAAGTTCTTCTCCATCCTTTCAATCTTAAACAGAAAAGTGACTTGAGTTTTAAGCCTGTAGACAGTAATCATCATCAATCTCTAGCTTTACCTGGTCTATCAGGTCATGCTTAGTTTCATCAGCTATTTTGATAAACTTTTTATTCGTTTTTTAATCATATAATTAATGATTTCATCATCTAAGTGTATATACATATACAATACCCAGGGTAAAGAGGCATATTTTCTGTAATCAAAACGGTTTCCCGACAGAAAAACATCAAATAAGGGCATTTTTTCAACACTTTTAATCGAATCAGACCAATTGTGTAAAAACTAGAAATTTGGCCTTTTGTCACCCCTAATGGATAAAAAAGGAACAGCATTTTAATGTCGACCCTTCCTATTATAAGTATTCCTTATAATGTAGAAATACGGTGGGAAGAACACTTAATTAGGAAAACATTTCCTTTATCAAAAAGTGCAAGAATGTCTTCCTTCAGATTTTACAAAAAGAAAATTTTTTGTGAGTAGTTTTGGTAAGTCTGATGAAGTTTCTAATTTTTGCAGAGTGCTATGGACGAATGAGCCACTTTTACATGAAAGGGATTTATAGTACAAATAATTAATTCCCATATTTAGATTCACGATCTAGTTCTCAATATTTTCCTGGAAGAAAACTAACAGAATTACTAGGAAATTCTTCTTGATCTGAAGAGAGATATGTGAGCAGATCTGGGCGGTTGCTCAGCCTACTAAGTTGGGTTCACCAGCATTATCCTCTTAAATAGATTGTATGCACAGCCTGACTCTATTTCTCGCCAATACACGTGATCTTATTCTCCTAATGGATTTCTATTTGTGGGAAACCCTAAAAGTTTACGCCAACCCCTTAAACCCTTGTGCTTCTAGAAGGGTATGCTTGTGTCAAAATTTAAATACGGCAAATGAAAGTTGAAGCTGAACTTGTATTATAAGAGTGCTTTCGAGTATGAGAAATTTTGTTAAAATAATTGAAAAAATGTGTCTGATGAAAGATAATTAATTCAATTTTGTCTGCTTTACTCGTTTCACTTTAGAACGAATTCCCATGATCTTTAATTACTTATAGAAAGGTAGATTCTTTAAATCATTGATAGAGAATCTATGAAGTAGTAAACTTTTTATCTCATGACAACTACAACAATAAATATAATTTGATGTCTTCAGATTTCGAATTTATTCCTCTAAATATTCAAAAATCCTTTTTCTTTTTGAAAGTTTCAATGAGAAAGTCATAAGAGAAGGAGTGGAAAAAACAAATTCTAAATATAAAGTAAATGATCTAACCAAAATTGCAAACCTAATTATGGTATACGGATCTTCTGATCCTTGGAAGAATTTGGGTGTATTAACTTTTGAAACAGATGAATCTAAAGCTATTCTCATTGAAGGTAAGAAAGCAATATATATAAATATGATTATATACAAAATAATAGTTACATATCTTTTTTTTTAATGGCGCATCGACTGCCGAGGTCATAAGCGCTTATATTATTATTATTATTATTTTCCACTAAAGTAATGTATTTTTGTGATAGATGGTTGGCACTGTCAAGATATGATAATGGCTTCAGAAAATGATTCTGAAGAAGTTAAGAAGAGTAGAGATGAAATAAAAAACACAGTAGAACAGTGGAGTTCTGATTAATCTTAAATACTTGAATTAAATTTATAGTTTAGGATTGTAAGGTTTATTAAATTTGGAACCTGATTCATAATTTCTGTTACATGTTTATTAATTTTTTTTGTTTTAAAAAGAAATCTTTTCAGAAAACAAAACGAGCATCAATAATTTTTTTTTTTTCAAAGAATCACATATTTTATTTTTTAGAAATTTTTCCTAACTTTCTGTTCTATAAGGACTGAAAGAACAAATAACTTATGTTTCAGATTCTGAAAAATCAAATGTTCTATTATGCCTGCCTAATAAAGTTAATTATAACTCTAAAATTACATAAACTCCAGAATTTGGTAACTACAGCATAATTAAATTCGTGTAAAAAGTGTTCATCTATGTTGTTTAATCAGTGCAAGTACTTTAATACTTGGCGAACGAGTGTCGCCTTACAAGCCACTTACTAGGTTTAACTACGGCGAAAAATATAATTGTATTATGAATATCACCATTAAATATATTTTCTAACTTTGCTAAAGAGTTTCGAAATGCGATTCTACTGGTTTTTTAATGTCACTAGGAACTTGTGGATCCAGAACATTGGAAAAGTAGAAAATTCTTTCCCGTGTGGATTTTCATGTTTTCTGATAAAACTTTTCATTTTACACTATCATCCACATTATCGAGTTCGTCTTGTGTTCACTGTCATGTAAACGTGGTATTTCTTTCTATCGAAAAATATTTCCCTAATAACTATCACTTTTATGAGGAAAATACAAAATTGTAAAATTTGCATTTTGTATACTATCGCTGTAAGAACGGTCAAATTTGTTTTGACCAGCGCTGATACATACCTCCTCTATTAAATCTCATTTTCTCATTTTTGACATATTTTATGGTTTTATTTATAATAAATATAATTACTAAAATGATTTTATCAAATGTAAAATTTTTTCTCAATGAAAAATCAAGACTGATAATCTTTATCTGCGCTATAAAACTGGCAGTTTGCCTTGTAATCAGTAACTGTGAGATCGGGAAACAAAAAAAGCTTCTAAAGCTTATGAAGTAAAAACTATAATAACAAATATTTACATACAAATCATTTCAAAATAAGATATCAATCAATGTAGTGTAGTGTTTATTTAAGAAATGAATATTACAATTTTGCAAAATTAAAATGAACAAATACATTATATGCATGGTAGATACTCCGTCTGCAGGGTTGCTATTTACATTTTTTTATTATTTAAGATAATGCTCATATTTTCATTCTACGTATCTTTATTTAATGTTTCTATTATTTTTTTTTTATATATTGCTCGAATTTTATACAAATCCATAAAATGAAATAATTTACAAAACCATAGGCGTAATAATAAAATAATGTGATAAACATGATATTACCAATAAAAATAGTGACCAAAATAATAATAATAAAATAAAAAGAACACCGTCGACGTTTAGAAGTAAGAAACTTGCAATATATATGTCACTTAAATAAAACAACTTCTAAGACTAAATTATAAATTGTGTTTTATATACATTACTTTTATACACAATTTGTGTTTTATGCACAAATTGTGTTTTATATACAATACTTTCATTCAAAATTGAATTCTTTAATAATAAGGAACTTCTGTAACTAAGAGCCTCTTTTAAGTAACGACATAAATTGATCCAATTATGGCCATTTAAGTAGTTACAAACTTCATCAATAGTCAAGGAGCTTTTATTAAAATATTTTTTTCTAAAAAGGATAAGATAGGGCAAACAGAAAGTAAATGAACTATGTCCTCTAATAGTTTTAAATTATATAATGAGTATAGCTGGGAACAATCAGGTTTAAAAGGTCTGTAATTTAAATTAAAAGCTTGACTCTTAGACTTTATTATTAATTTTATGTCATTAAACGATCTATTTGTAAAATAGTCTACATTATAATTTAATTTTGAATAAATTTTATGAAATATCCTTGCCAAGCCTTTGATTCTGCTCTTAATTTTTCATCAGCCTCTATTTTAATTATTAAATTATTTATATTTTATCTGTAGACCTCTACAGATTTATCATGAAGTTCTTTTAACTGTATATTATATTGGGTACAAAAATTTTTCAAATATTTATACCAAAGTATATTTCTAAATGTAACTTCTTGGGCAATAATTTTAGGAAATCAGATAATATATTTAATCATATATACTAGGTAATCCGCTGAGTTCGCCATGTAATAAAAATAATATAGAGGAAGTAAGAATCGACCTACAAAATACTGCTTATATCAATATTCGTCTAGAAACCTTAATTTAATGAAAATTAAATTATTACCTTTAACAAAAAAATTGTTATTGAGGGAAGTTATTATAGACTAAAATTATTTGTACTTTGATTTAATAGGTAATTGTTAAAATAATGTTAATCATTTATTTAAAACAGTAACTAATAATTTAAGCATATCACTCAGAAGTCGGTATAAGGCTGCTATGGATTTTGAATAGAAAAGAACTAAGCGAAAGCATCAGAAAGTTCAAACTTCTCAAATAAGACTGAACGAACTCATTTTGAGCTCAAGATCGACAATTTCTGAAACAGATTGTGTCCATCATGCTTATTTTTTTAATATTTCTGACTGTTTCGGATATTCTTTCATCTTCAGATTTTTTAACTTAAGATTCATTTTAATTTAAAGATTAACCCAAAATTTGAAAAATAGTTTTCACTTCATCACACACAAATGAGTTATTGTTAAAAATGAGCCAGGAGGGAGAAGCTCACTTTGCTACTATCAAGTAAGTTTTCATCAAATTTAAAAGAGAAAATGTACATAATTTAGGAGCCACGTTATAACAAAATATTCTGCAATATGGATATTTCCGAATATGTGAATGAGTCCGCAATGCTGGATAACAACTGGTATTTTATCCGTCGTAGCATGCATATTTACATTGTTTCTGACGGGTTTCGCATTTTTATCCATGTCAGAGCAAATTCACCGAGTGTAACAGAAACATTAAGTTGAAGTGAACTCTCTACAAGAACTTGGTGACTTTGCTCTGACGATGGATGAAAATCCGAAACCGGTCAGGAATAATATGCATGCTACGACGGATAAAATACCAGATGGATATTTCCGTTTTTAACAATATTTGTTCATGAAGGCTGTCAAAACAAACATAATTTCTCGAGACCAACGTTTCCGCTATGTTTAGACTATTATCAAGGGTTGATAATAAAAGGAATTTATCAGGTTAGGACAATTGAGACTTTCAACTGAAAATAAAATACTCATGTACTTCATATTTTTCTACTGTACCATGAAGTGAGTTTGCCTTTTACTGACTTATGTTAATGCAGTAACCATAAGATTATTTTATATACTTAGTTAATTATGTTATGTATTATTTTTTTATAATAATTATTGCTTTAGGAAATTAATCCAATTGGTTGGATGCTCTGGGATAAGCTTATTGATAGTGTTAAAAAAAGTCTGAATTTCCTTAATTGTGGATATCATTTTTTTTTTTATATAATTTTAACAGTAATATTAAAAAAAAAATTGTAACCTTGCGAAAACATAGAGAATTTGTTTGCATTTACCAACCTTCAAACCAATAGTTGTTAAATAAATGGTCAAGAATCTATATCTATATCATATCCCTTATATAGTAATTTACGATATTAGTGAATTAAATTGAATCCTTTTATTCAAATAAATATTATTGCTTTCTGATAGTAAGGTAGATAAACCATTAATTTAAAAAAAAATAACTTCCTGTTATAAAGGGAACTTCATTAAAAAGTGTTACCTGCCATGGTTGCACCTGAATGTTTACAGCCTTTACGTCACAGTGGTAGGGTTCAAGTGAAAACTTTCAAAAGTGCCGTTATATGTTAAGAAGACGTGTCCTTATTATGTTCGTCCGCGTATGTAAGAAGTAACCTACTTTAATTTATCATCGTTACAGAAATAAAATAGATAATAGAAATGGCCAAAAAGAGTATGAGTTTAACGTATTTGTTATGGCTTTGTGGTGGATTTTTTGGTCTTCATCATTTTTATTTAGGCCGCGATATCCAGGGATTTCTTTGGTGGTGTACTCTTGGAGGATATTTTGGAGGATGGTTCAGAGATTTTTTCTTTATCCCTGAATATATAAGAGCTGCTAATAATGATGCTGAATACAATAAGAAACTGTCACAAACTATGAGATTTTATAAGATTGTAAGTATATTTTTTACTTATTATTACAGTTCCAATAAGATTAAGTATTTCTTCATCAAGTAAGCCTGCTGTCAATTGCAAATATCCACACTTAGCATTGTACAAGTTTCCTGATGAAGGAAGCAATCTTCCTCATATCCGAGCTGACAGTCATTCAAGCGTTATCAGGAATCTAAAAGAGGAAATATCTTAAGATGAAATGATTTTTTTTTAAGATGTACTTATTAAATTTTAAGCAATGAATATATCTTTAATTTGTAATTTAATATTCAGTTTTATGTTTTGTTTTTTTTCATGATTTACCAACAAAATTTAAAATAAACAGCCCTGCCAATTCTTGATCTTAATAATTGTTACTCCAAAGGCTAATACCTCTCACACCATTGTTGGACATTAGCAGTTTTTAAAACTCCGAGATCTAGAAATATTTTAAAATTGTACTTTCCTATTTATCTCATGAGAAATACGTTGGCCATGAATTAACTTTTACAATTTTGATAAAATGCATTCTTATATATTTAAATTGATATTAATAATTCACATGAAACAAATTTGTGTGCTTGCCCCTCCTATTTATGTTAACAATATCTCTACTTAGGATGTGTGCCATTGTAAAACGAGGAAGGACATAAATCTTTGCTACAATTTTGGTCTTAATAATTTTTATAATGGAATTGATATTAACAAATATAGGCGCAAAAATGTGTTAGCTTCGCTCGCAAAACCCCTTTTTTGCTAGTTGCATTGTTGTGTATGATGTTGAAAAAAATTCACCAAAATATATACATAGTTTGATGATGTATTTATCATTAAATACCTGAGTAAGAAAAAATTATTTTTAGCCATTAGTCGGTGTGTGTTGTACGCGTATATGTATGTATGTTGAACAAAATGTCTCAAAACCTAAATTCGTAGCAAGCCAAACTTGATCCTCCGTTTAGGTATCATACTGCAAAAGCCCCACTTATTTTCTTCAGCTTCACAGCTGAAGTTGTGTTTTTTGAATAAGAGTAAGAGAAATTTATGTGAGTGTTTCGCACCAGATTTCTTAATTATTTTATACAGATATACAATCTCTTGTTTTCTCAGTAGGCATTAATCCATCTATTTGCTAAAAATCAATTTCGAAATTTACCCGAAACTTCTTTTTCTAACATCAGTATGAAGTTTAAAAAATATTTTGTTGATGATTTTCTTTAGTTACATTTAATTATTTTTTTTATTTTGCAAATTGTTACACTGACTTTTTAAGTGTTGAGTATTTCTTTTTAGTTTAATATTTTTGGTAAAGATAAAAAAAATAATAATAATAATAATAATTTTGTACTATATGCTTATCATTTGAATTGCTTTTATTCGATAAAAACATTTATAAATATAATTTATGTTTCTAAATAAATTAATAAAAATTCTCTGTTTTTGTGCTTTGAAATTGGTAAATGTTTTTCTTAGTTGATTGTGCAAACTGGTTATAGAAGAAAAAAAACTCTGTGAATTATTTTTTTCATTATACAAATTATAACAGCCTTTGGAGGTCTGATTTATAAGTAAATACTAATTTAATTATAATTACCATTTTAAAATTACAAGTTTACTTCGGCGTCTTCAGAATCAAATTTTATTTGTTTTGAAATTATAACGTATGATTTCAGCCACCTTTTTCTGTATGGCGATTTTGTGGAATGGTATTTGTTGGATATTTGTGGGGTTCGGTGATCCATTCAGCAATACCACGTGAAGACTTTGCAGGCTACAATTGGAATTTTCTGCATGGATTGGTGCCTTTAGGTTGTGCATTAGGTAAAAAAAAAAATTATTTATTTTGCAAATATAAAAATGAAAATAAATGCAGAATTGTTTTTTGTTTTTTTTTTAACTATATGAAATTAATCGACTTTGCAATTTTGTGCAAAAATTACGTCAAAGATATTAGTTATTTGTAAATGTCTCGGTAGATTATTCAATCTTTTACACTCCAGATTCATTCAGTTCCTTTTATTTATTTGAAGAGAGTTTATTTGAAGTTTCAAGCTACTGGTATTACTAGTATTTTTGAAATTATTACTAAAGCAGAAGTATAACGCCCATCTAAAATAATAGGACTCTTAGGCAATTTAGGACTTGGTTATTCGGAACAATCTATTACTGGGTTTCTGGTGATGCAGAATATCGGGAAAACAAATCGCGTTGATTGGAAATGCTGGTAACGCCCTTCATCGATTCCGAACGATTTTGTGGCATTTCTAGAAGATTAGATAAGTTGAAGTAGATGAAGAACACTTTTTACATTACTAATCCGTTTATAAAATAGAAGCCAGGGCAAAGGCAAGCGAAGCTTTTTATCAAAAACAATTCTGCCTTCATGAAGGACTTATTGGGACAGAACACGAAAAATATGAAATTGCAATTGGTCTGTTTGCATAACACTGCCAGCGTAATAGAGATGTGAATCTGTTGAGCTTCTTGACGGTAGACCGCTGTTAATAATCGGAGGAGACCTCACTGAGTGTCTGATCTGTAGTGAAGATCTAACTTCTGTCTGCCTTTATTGGACCCATTAACCATTCTAATAGGTTTTTTTAGGGTTTTAGGTTTAGTTAGTTGCTCTGAAGAAAGAAGGACTTACCGCATAGATCACTGTAACCTTTGTCCATGGGACATGAGGTGCACTCCTAAAGTGCAAACTAACTAACCTAATATAGCACTAAATTCAACCCATATGCAACAGTTCATGTGATTGCAGCCACTTGATTTATCGGGTAAAACAAGTTTATTCGCGGAGAGGGGGCGCTTAGCACGTCGCGGTTCCCCTCACCATATTTCTATTATTCACTTTATATAAACTTGGATCCCGCATTGTATTCAAGTGTTTGATCAACACAGGATTTGGTACAGCAATCGAAACCTGTTGCATCCCAAAAGCCTGGACGTCTTGTCATTAAATTCAGTAGTCCAGATTAAAATTAAAGCTAAGGGTACAGCATAAAAAAATAATTCAACCTTATCATGTATAAAGTCAATTCCCTTAGGAATTATTTAATTTAAGCAACAATATTGTAATTATTTAACTATTACAATTATGTGGATTACACAATAGGTTTTTAGAAAATAAATGTCACCTTCATTATAGATATTATCATAGATCCATTAATATTGCTGAATTATTCATTATTCTGCATTCTCCTGCATTATTGTTTTTAAATTATTTGTATTTTGTGAATATTGTATATAGGTGTTTGGTCAGTGGGTAATATTGGACATGAAGAAGGCGCATTTAAGTGGCCTCTATTGGCAGCCTATTGTACATATCCTCTATACAAATATTATCAGGGAGATATTAGTTTTACTTTAATGGTTTTAGCAACTGCTTATGCATTTGAATATAAATCAAAACAATGGAGACGTAAAATAAGAGCTAAAAAAAATATCTTAAGGTAAATTTTACTTTATTTTATTTTTTTGTCTTTATAGTTATTCTACTCTTTAACATAGTAATAATAAATTATTTTATAGGAGGACCACAATACTAATGATTTGTGGCTGCATTTATCTTGCTTTGTGGGGTTGTAATGTTTATTTTAATGGTACCATTACTGACGCTGATGGTGAAGAGATTCCCATTCATGAGGTTTTACATCATTTTTTCACATCTCCATGGTGGAAGGAATTGGGCCAGAGTATAACCGATACATGGGAATTTGCTCAGAAACATGGTTGGAGCGAAGTGTGGAAACTGGCTATAGAACTATTGGATCCTCATGGAGAGCAAAATGCTTATAGCGTATGTTCAATTTTGTATTTCTTCATTAGCAAATATTTGTGCGAAAGAAAAATAAAAAATTCTGTGTAGAACACTCACACAACTTTCTCTTGCTGCATTTACAAGATTTTAAGTGATAAATTTTCTTCACATTTCCGGTTGTCTAGTGAGAGTCAGAATTTATTGCAAATAGTAACTGTCCCCCTTACCTATGTCGTCAATACGTAAAATTTACCTATTTTACTTTTGCAATGTAATACTTGTTAGCTATAAAAGGTGCATTTAAGAAACATAAATAAAATAAGTGGGTTTGCAGGAGTACTATCATTTTGTTTGAAACATTTTTCCTCAGAAATGATTTCTAAGGAAGAGATGTCATTTGACGTTCATCTCTCAATTTCTCTTAGGAATTAGCCGGAAACAATTGATAATCTATAAAGGGATGGGGGGGGGAGTTGTTCGCGTCCGAGATTGTTCTCACGTGCCCCCTGGATATCCAACTAAATAAACATCAATCGCCAGGAGAGCCTAAGTTTTTTTATACTGGGACGCGCGACGCAGAATAGCTGAATAGTCGAAGTCATGGCGTAGGAAAAAAAATAAAGGGAATTGTATTTAAGGTATATATAAATATTTTTTTATTCTATCGATAAGCTTTTTTAATGAAACGCATGTAACAAAGCCATACAAATATCAGTTTTCTTGGAAAAATGTTCCAGTGTCAATTAAGCCTTTATGTGTGCAGAGTGCTAAGTTTAAAGAAACTTGAAAAAATATTCAGCGATACCTTGAAAATATTCAGCGATATGGATCTTAACCGAAACCTTCTATCGGTTGTGATAATGGTACTTAAACAGTATGTGAAGAATAAGCTTCATGCAATTTGTGTTTTACATTATTGCCCGGTTCTGATTATCGACCGGTTTCAGACGACCGCCCATCATCAGGAAGTCATAATAAATAATTTTGACAACATAGACCTGTACAAACTGTTTTGAGAAGTGTTTTGTTATGACCTAACTTAGTTAGGTCGCATACTCAGTGCTCTTTATTAGTGTCAAATGCACCAAGATCTGGCAATTCTTATTGTCCACACTTAGTAAAATCCCATTACAACAAATTCCATAGTGATCTCTCCCTTCATCCCAGTCCCCTTGCCCAAACCCTCTTCACAAGTTCATTTCCAGGAATCGTGGAAGATGGCTGAAAAAGTCGTTCCCGTTACCTCTTGAGTAATTAATAGTAGTTGTCATTGGATAACTATCATTCAAAACCACTAACCTACCTCACTGTTGATAACATTTCGGATTATTTACTTGTTACATATCTTTTATACATATTTATGCAGTTGTAAATAGCTATTAAAAAATTAAAGGTTTGTGTATAAGTACAAAATATTTTATCAAGCGGCTAGTTTGCAGAAACATATTCATTCATTCCTTAATGAAAAATTTAGAAAAATATTAAAAATAGAAGCGAAAAAAAAGAAGACAAAATGCCAGTTTTATTTGTATGAAAATTAATATCTCTGCAGTAGTAGTAATAATTCACAGAATTATTTATTTAATGAGTAATTTTAAATAATTTCTAATTAATTCACTTTATGTTTCAATATTACGTGATCTAATAAAGTAAACTTTTATATGTTTGTTTAGCATAAATTTGTACTTGCTAATTAGTTAAATAAGCCTTTTATCATCTAAATATTTAAATGTTCTTTATATTACTTTTGTGAATTAAATCTATTTGTCCTTTTCATATTTCACTTCTGAATTATTCATTTATAAAAAGTAGAAGAACGAAATTTTATTCACTTTATCTCTCATCAGTAAGCTTCGCGATGTCCCAGAAATCAACTTATTATTTTTAAAAAGTACTCTAAGAATTACTAAGAAAATCGCAAAATAAACTATAAAAGTACTTTATAATAAGGGTTCTAAAAGGATAGGAAAAGTTCCTTATAATAAATGGTATTTCCGGTTTGATAATATCTTATTATCGTCGCTCTTATAAACGAAATATCAAGTTCCAATTTTCTGCCATATTTCGCAGAAGTTAGTTATGTTGACCAACAAACATACATACATACATACAAACCTACCGGTTTCTAAAAACTACTTTTTCTGACTCTGGAGATCTTCGAAAGTCTTTCTGGGTAAAAATCCTGTCTCGGAAATTTGTCACTCAAAATACTTTTTTTTACCAGAGAATGTAATAAAAAATACTGATCACTTTAACCATCATTTATATGAGTGCATTATTGTACAAATAATGTTTATGGTGAATATAGAAAAAATACTTAAAAAAATATTCTAGTGGTTCATGGTTCTGCACAAGGAGATGGTTCGTAAAGACTGGAGAATATTGTGATACAGAACTTCGCTTTCCTTTCCTACCGCCTTCAGTTTTACAATATGGGAAGCTTATGTCACCTATGTTTAATTTTGTTTTGATAGACTTAATCAAGCATGTATCCATAAATGGCGAAAAAGAGCGTGCCGGGATCCTCTAAAGTCAACTCTTCTGCTGCTTTAATTCCCAAATATCACGGTATCTAGTAACATCTAAAGTAGTAACACCAAATTTTCTAAATACGTATTTCCACTACCGCACTTGGATCATCTTAGCGTCTAAGGCAGTTAAGAATCGAACTGGTGTGCATTAAATGTAAATGTATGAAGAGAATCTTCATAAAGAAATCTTCGCTTCTGAAAACAATTTTTGGGACTCACTGATTTGTATTGTATGTACTGTACACGTGATTATATGCAAAAGCATGAGTGAATATGAGGATGTAGGAACCTGAAGCTAAGGTAAATTCCAAGTAGCAATGCCAACTACCTTTGCAGGCCCTGTGAGTAGTTTTGGACGTTTGGGCTGATAGTTGGATGGTTTGGTGGCTAATCCAGCCCTCTCTATGGGAATTGGTATTCATGCATGCACCCTGTCAGATTTATATTCAACATTTATAAATAAAAAGCATCTCGAGACTTTGTCTAGAAAATTCAAATGTAGATTAATAAGTTTACTGATTCTAGAATAATAATACAATCTATTTTTTACTAAACAAGTTTTAGTTTTTTTTTGAGACATATTTGAGAATGGTGGAAGAGAGAGAGTCAACGAAGCTGCTTCAGTAGTTTCAGTTGAGAGCTGGAAATATGAGTCGCCAAAGAAGAAATAGTTGAACTTAAAAAGAGATAATGGGACCAATAGTGAAAGGGACTTGATAGGAGTGGGACTGTAGAAGAGGATAGGACCAATAGTGAAAACTGGAAAAGTTAATTGATTTATTCAGGATCGATAATTTCTGTCAACTTGGGGAAAAAAAAAAAAATGAATCGGCGAACAGTGATTTTAGTTCCTTTTAATTTACAATTAAAAGACATTTTCATATTGTTACACTTCATTTATTACTGTTCTTTTTAATTAACAAATTTAATGATTCAATAATCTCTTTATATGCTCTGATTTCCACAGGTTCTTGAGATTGATTCTGGAGCTAATCAGACTGTCATAAATTCCAAATGTCGCCAACTTGCAGTTAAATGGCATCCAGATAAAGTGAAAGATCCGGAACTGAAGAAGGAAGCTCAAGAGAAATTTTATGAAATACAACAAGCTTGTGAGCTTTTGTCTACTAGCAAAGCTAAAAGAAGAAGACAGAATAGAAGGTCTCAAACAAATTAATTTTTACTGCTCAAATTTTTTACTCAGGCTTATTAGGGTATTTAAAAGGAAAAAAAAACAGTCTACCAATATTATAAACTAGTTATTTAATAAGTAAGGTTTAAAATTAATAGCTTATTAGCACAAGTGTTTATGCAAGGTCAGAGTTTTGAGTACTACAGTTTAATTATAAAAAAACGAAAAATATGTTTTTTAATTGGTTTATTGTATATTTTTTGCTTATAAGTTTGTGATATATGTAAATAGGTCACTTTTTAATAGAAAAATTGGTAATTTAATTATCTAACTTATTGTATTGTGATTTTTTTCTTACATTTTTAATATTTTATTATTACACCCCTATTTAATATCTTGTGATATATTTATAATGTTGCTACTTAAGTAAGACCATGATGACAGTCTATATTTTTTTTATACAAATGCTAATTAATATATATATCATTTTTTAAAACTTTGTTACTTTTTATGAAAATTTTATTATTTATTAGTTTAATTATTGAGGATATAAAAAGGAATTCACTTTTATTCTTGGAAGTTATGTAAGAATGCCAAGGGGAGCCCGGAAAATTGGCAGCGTTATTTTTTCTGGTACCCCCATTTACTTCCTAAAAGAGACTGACACTGCTTCGTCCAAAGTAAATTAGGAAAATGCAATAAAATAAACCATTGTTATATTTTGTAAATAATTTTTATTTTACGAAAATAAAAAAAATAAATATATATAATATATACAATTATAAATAAATACTAAAAATAGTTGAATTTTCTTTCAAAAAATATATACATAATTCCCACATTATTTTTTATTTTCTTTAAATTTATGTTTTACAAGAAACGTACCAAATGTTATCTAAATTCGTCTACAATATTTTCATAAAGTTCATTACTCTCTATTGGTTTTGATTCGTCAGCTTTGGAAGTTTCTTCTTTGTTACTTGGTACTGCGAAGTACCTTGTGAAAGATTCTTTTATAAATTCTTTTCTATATTTTTTATTTTTTACATTTTCTGGTGTTTTCTCTTCATTTTTTTCATTATCATATCCTAAAGAGGTCTTAGGTGTACTACTTACCTCCTGTTTAAATTTTGATTCACAACTAGAATTTATTAAAATATCTTTACGATGGATTAACGGTTTTTGGTCATCCTTTAACAATTTTGAATGCACAACAGGAGATCTATGCGGATATGTACAAGACTTACCTCTGGGGCATGTCCCTTTTTCAGCATAAATAGGACATATAAATTCATGCCTCTTCAAACACTGAAATAAAATTTTTCATTATTCAATTTTTAAAATTAATATCTTGTATGGTTTCAGTAAAAACTAAACAATGAAAAATGTAAATCATATCTCAATTATGAATGCAGCTAACACGGTCGCAATATTAACTATTATAAAAACTGTTCCCCAGATAGATTTTTAGTCTTCTAAAATTAATTCCCCCCGGAAACTTACCAAATAAAAGTGCTAAGTCTATGACGTATAGTTAGTTTAACAAGATTAAAGAAAAGCTTCATCCGTTTTTGAGAAAATCGCCAAGACCTAAAAAGGATTCAGAAAAATCGCAACATCTATTTTCTTCAAACCAGAAGAAATGGTCCTTAGTATGAAATAATATATAATTAATTCCCACATTATTTTTTATTTTCTTTAAATTTAAACAATGAAAGTAAAATTAGAGCCATAGATCATATGAAAACGCACGTCAGATTCCATAAAAATCAACTGTTTCAATCGGACAAATGTAATAAATAAGCATAGGTTTACACATCAATCATCTTCAAAAAATTGCGAGAAAATCGCAAACTACTGAAAAGAAAAGCTATTACAGTAATGTCGCATTTCCATGTTTTGGTTGAAAGCTTTGTGTAGTAGAATACCTGGTTACATCTTATTGGTACTTAAAGTTTATGCTACTGTAGTTTATGATTTGGCGTTCTTTTGATCACAAGCATACATATAACAGGCTAATCGCAAAAACAAAAACAAATATATTTAGGCGACTCGAAAAATATTTTTCTGGTGAAAATTCAATTTCTTGAAAAATCAAAATTTCTGTGAAAATCTGACACAAGCGCAACACTTTCTCACAGGGGCCACAGAAAATAATGTCTGATGAATGTAACAATTTTCTAAATGATTAGATACTTACATTAAATACATCTGGACAAAACCCTTGTAAAAATGCCATGCATATTGGAGCTTTAGGATTAACTTTAATATGAAGAAAAGGACAGTTTGGGCGAGTACATAATCCAGCTAGATAATGATGACAGGTGGGCATTTTTCCTGGGCGAATGTCATGGGATAATAAGCAGTCTTTTGCATCACATTCATTCTGGAGAAATCTGTAAAAAAAAAAAAAAAAAAATCGATATATAGATATGTTTATTAAAATTGTATGACCTTAACTTCTGCTAAATTATTCAAATTTTTTAAAACTTACTTTCTACAAATAGAAATATATTTGGCATCGTGCAGCTTAGAGCATGTACCTTTATCTTTCCCCTTGCATCGTCCGAAGCGATTATAAAATGGACATGGGTGGTTATTTTTTCTTAAACTTTTTAAAGAAGGCGTATGACTGTTTTTTCTACCTCTGAAAAATTAAACGAAATTTATTTTCATAAAATGTAATGCAAAACGGCAATCTCATAAAAACATTATGATCTGGAAAACAAGGATGTGGATTATTAAATCACTTCGAAACCTGCATTAGATTAAATCATAACGAAAAGAAATAAGTAAATATTCATGAAAATATCTAATTATTATATTTTTTGTTTTTTTACGCTCTGTTTAACTAAATGCATAATTTCGTGATGGTCTCGAACTTAATTAATGCTAACAGGAAGTAAGACTAACATAAGCATTAGCACATTAAAAATCGCTGATCAATACATTCTTTATTAGAGGTATTTTATTACACTTCTTATTTAGTCATTATAAAATACTTCTAAATAATAATATAATAAGGACGCTGAGGAATTCATATCCTACCTATATAAATTATTTAGTACCTAATTTTCAGATCAATTATTATCATTACTAACACTGAATATCCACACAAATAAGGTTTGCAGAGGTAATAATGTATGCAACTCCTTGGGTTTAGCATACTTAAAGAGGCAAAATCTAGCTCACTACCACAGATACACATACAAATAGGCATTAAAAAAGGTTCATCTCCTAGTTCAACTTATGTGCTATCTCAAAAGATTTTCGGATATTTTCGAATGTAAAAAAATTTGACTGATCATTTAAAACCTTCCAGAGCGAGTTCAATGCACTATCTTACATGGTTCTACCTGGTTTAGGCCCATCCGATTGATTATTTCCATGTTTCAATTTAAAAGGCGGTAACCGCTCTGCCCATATTTACACTAACCGTTCATGTATTCAAACTAATTAAAAAAAAAGAGGTCGATTAAAAAACAATAGCAAATCGGCAAGAACTATATACGAACTATATTATTATTTTTGTTCAATTCATCAATAATCGAGCATATATGATAAAAATCATATCATTTAGAAATTAAGGCGATTTTTACAACAACAACAAAAATGACCACACTGAAAAGAAATATAAATTTAATTTTTTTAAATAAAAGTGTACCACAAAATTGTAATTAAGAATTTAATTAGTTATGTTCACTGTTATGTAATTAGATCAATTGCCGGCTTTTATTTTAATCACATTCTCTGGCGTTGTTTATGTGGAAGTAAAGATCGTGTCTCTCCCTTTTCTTTAGAAAAAAAAAAAAAACTTGGGTAGGATAAAGTAAGCTTACTTGGTCTGTGCAGG
Organism: Triatoma infestans; assembly: GCA_011037195.1. Classification (NCBI taxonomy): domain Eukaryota; kingdom Metazoa; phylum Arthropoda; class Insecta; order Hemiptera; family Reduviidae; genus Triatoma; species Triatoma infestans. Next base: position 13,766 of record JAAEAF010014641.1, on the reverse strand, counting down.
ATCACACATTTGCTTTTTCTTCCTCCAACTCAAAAGATCACGCTGTTTGGCTACGTATTTCCTTCTTAAACTATCGGTTCTGATGCTATAATTCTTTCTTCGATATTTCAGGATTCTCTGGTCTCGCCAACAATATTTTCTAACTTGATTTCTGGATTCAATTTGAGCTTTTAACAAAGACTTTCTTACAATTTTCATTTTACTTAATCTTTTAAAAGAATTATTATTTGCAACAATAGTGCTTCTATGTTTAGATATTTGATTATTTCCTTTTGGAAAATATATTAAGTTGTTTGTCTTCTTCTTCAATGGAATTTTTTTGTAAGAAGATAGGTCAGATAATGATCTTTTGTACCAATAATTTCTTGAACACCGTCTTGCTAATATTATAGATTGTAGTACTGATTTTCTTACTAACTTTGTTCTACTTAATTTTTTAAATTCTGAAGTTAATCTTACAAATTTGGTTTTTGAATTTATGTGTGGCTTCACTTTTGGCACTTCATGAATCTTGTTGCTTAACCTACAATTGTCTTTTCCAGTCAGTCTTTTAAAGGAATATTTGGTTTTATAACAAAGAAGTGACGAAGTATTTTCGATTTTTGATTGATGGGGGGAATTTTTAACAAATTTGTATTTTGATTGTATTCCAGATTCAGTATTGCTGGTTTTATCTGATAGTGTTATATTTTTTAGCTCCTTTCTTTTTGCCGGAGAAACATGTTTTACTGAGGATATTTCAGCAGACTGTATTGGAGCAAGTTTAATTGATACTTCACTTGCATTCAATTTATCCAACTGGCATTGATTTTTAAGAAATTTTGGATTAATATGAATACCACGACTGTGTTCTCTACAATGTATTTGAGCATTATCGCACAAATAACGAAATGCTATAGCTGCATTTGCATCGCTTTGTGTGGTTAAATAATTTCTATTTATGTGGATTTTTGAATCAGCAGTTTTCATGAGATCGCCTTGACATGTGGTGAATTCATTACATGATTTGATGTAAATATCTGCTGAAGTTTTTACATCTTTTGTGAGAAATTTTGGATTATAATATATTCTCTCAGAAGTCGCTTGTAGAGGAGCCTTACTTCTAATGCCTTTACTTAACTTTTCTTTATTCACCAGTATTTTATTTGAAGCGCATAAGGGATTTACGTGAATGGTAGAGCTGCTAAATAAATTTTCTCTTCTTGCATATGTAAAATCGTTGAATGCAGGAACGGCGACATCATTTCTTCCAATGGTATTCAAATAACTATCATTAATGCTCATATCTTGTGTATAGAAATTACTCTTCACTATAACCTAGAAAACAAAACAAACAAAAAAACAAATTTTTATAAATTATGTTAAAAGAACGAAGTATTAAATTAACTTGAAATTTAATTTAAAACATTACTTTTGGTTTTTCTATTGTTTTCAAGTTCAGCTTCCAAATTTATGAAAATAACAACTATGATTATGAAAAGTTTCAAACTACAAATATTATTAATGTTATAATTCTTTACTGACCACAGAGTTTAATATTAAAAAAAAATTTTGTTGGCTGGTCGGCCTAATGCAACAGGGTAAAAACAAAAAAAACAATCACACAACCACTGTGAATAATTTTTGGACACAGCACTAACAAAATTTAAAAAAAAAATATAAATATTAAGTATCTAACAAAAATTATTAATTATTTTTAAAAGTAACAAAACAAATGGGAAAAGACAAAAAGTTAAATAAATACAATAGTGTTATGGATCAATGACTATTTATCTAATCTTTAAATTGACAATGATTAAAACTTACCACTTCCTCTCACTAATTAACTTACAACGTTTTTCACTATTAAGCTTAGAAACAAAACAAAACAAAAATTAAATTATAAATATATTAATCTTGGCTAGAAACTTAAACTTCCTTAAGCCTGAAACTCAAAAATCAAACTCATATAACTGAAGCAATGAATGAAATTCCTAATTTTTAGCAATTATCTTTGCAAAAAACTTGACCATTGTGATATCAATAAAATTAGGAAATCATAATGTTCATAAATCTAACCAATGTAATTTCCTAGAAATTAAAAGCTATCAAATTTTAGATAGAGAGACAAACATAAAAATAAAAACTAGAAATTTTAGTTTTCTAAATCATTTTTTCGTTTTAAAAATAAGACCGCTTAAGACCTTGTATATACAAATGATGGGATTCTTTTAGTACACAAAAAATGTTAGCTGTCTACTTCGTTCAGCACTTTCTTTCAAAAGTGAGGCCATGAAATCTGCAAAATTATTAAGTGAATTCTTATCTAAAGCGTTTTCTCAGATTTTTGTGCGCTAATTACTAGTAAATAAAATAAATATCATTTCTCAATAACTTTTTGTGCAATTAGTTAGTATGTATTCAATATGAACATCAGTAACTGTTGCCTCTAAAGAATACATTTGACCTGGTAAGTTATTTTTAAGCCAATTGACCACATAAATTTATATCAAAATTTTTAATTCTTGCCCAAATGCAAACATATAGAAACTGCAACTTAGGAGGAAGTGAAGAGAGCGCAGCTCTGGAAAACCCTCCCAAGACTAAGGCAAACTAAAACCTATCTGAAAAAACTGAAGCGACAACAGTCTTAAGTAAAAATAGACTTTGTATGCTCACGGGTTCCCTCACGTGGCACACTGTAGACTCAGGGGCACCTGAAAAAGCTAGGCCTAGAACAGTAATGGCGAACCTATGACACGCGAGCTCATTTTTGGTGACACGCATCTTTAAAGATAAAAAATTTCATAATTCAAATATTTGTCTCTCATAACGGCCAGAATTGGTTATTGGTAATAATATTATTACTTACGTTAATAATAATTAATAATTTAATTCTGAAACCAGACGTGCATGTACAGGTACAATAATATTGCGTAACAAATATACATATTAAAAACATTTAAATACATTGTTTCAATATTGATATTAATATAAAAATGCCAAATTCTGGAAACATGTACTTCGGGTATGCTTCGAGTGCGCTCGGTTACATTCGGCAAACGGAAGCACTTGATCGCCATGTTCCGTGATTGGAAGAAAAAGATGAACTGTGCAACAGAACTGTACGAGACATTCTCTGTGTCGGAGAAATATCTTCGGTATGTTTGAATCTTATGATACCAGTAATCAGGCAACAACATTGCAGAAAGTTAATAGGTAAGAAACCTATCAACTTTTTATAAAAAACACCGTGATTTATATTGATTTGTTTTTGCAGCCCTGCGAAGGAGAATCAAAAAAATAAAAAACGGAAATTGATTGATAAAGGAAATGTAAGTTAGCAGTAGCCGTCCATTTCAAGACATATGGACCGAAATGTACGGGATTGTTGACAGAAACAACAGATCATTGTGCATACTGTGCAATGAAACGGTAGTAAGCAGAACATGGAATATAGAGAGACATTTTGAAACTAATCATAGTCAACATTTGATTAAAAGTATCGATGAAAGAAAGGAATACATTTCTAGGCAGTTACAACTCTATAAAAATTAAACAAATTCAATCTTTAAATTTGTAAAAAGCTCTACAAATTTCACATCAGCAAGTTACTGTATAGCTCACTCCATAGCTCAGCATGGAAAACCCCTCAGTGACGGAGAATTTATTAAACGAACATATCTTGAATGTGCACCAAGTTTATTTCATGACATGAAAAATAAAGATGAAATTATTAAAAGAATTTCTGAGTTACCACTCAGTAGAAATACTATCAGAGACAGAATAATAGATCTAAATAAAAATCTACAAGAACAATTCAAAAAAGATTTAACTAGTTGTAAATATATTTCGATTTCTCTTGATGAAACTACTGATGTCACATCAAATGCTCGATTGGCCAGATATTCAATTGCCAATCAATTTGGTTGATATCAATTGCTAGATATTCTGATGGTCTCACAATGAGAGAAGAGTTAATAAAGTTAGAATCAGTACCAATTGGCACATCAGGAAGTGAAATATGTAAGGTTGTTACAAAAACATTTAGTGACTTAAACACTGATATCTCTAAAATTGTGTCACTCTCGACAGATGGGGCTCCAAATATGGTTGGAAAAAATGTGGGATTTATAAAATTGTTTATGGAAACTATTGGACATCCAGTTGTTCCTTTTCATTGCATTATCCATCAGGAAGTGCTGTGTGCCAAATCTGGACTTTCGGAACTTAATGATACAATGTTAGTTGTAACAAAAATAGTGAATTTTATAGCTGCCCGGCCACTTCACAAGCGAGAATTTTCTGCGCTTCTACTGGAATTTGAATCATCCTACAATGAACTATTAATGTTCAATAACGTGAGATGGTTGAGTCGAGGAAAAGTATTGGAGAGATTTGTGGAGTGTTTTGACGAAATTTTATTATTTATAGAAAATAAAGACCTAATAAACGTTCCTCAAGTTAAGAATCATATCTGGATCAGCAATTTAATGTTTTTTACTGACCTCTCTGTTTATATGAATGAACTTAACTTAAAATTACAAAGTTGGGCAAAAGTATTGAGGTTATGTTTGGATACATCAAATCTTTTGAAAGTAAACTTAAAATTTTCAAGCGAGATATTGAAACTAAAACATAAGTATTTTCATCGCATAAAAAAATATTTCGAAAAGGCAACAACACCTGTGAAATGGAGTCCATACTTTTGTACCAGAATATAATAAATTCATTAATTCAACATTCAGCGAAAGATTCAATCAGTTTAGAAGCCTAGAACAGACAATTAAAATAATTAAGTATCCTGTTGATTACAATACTTTGGAATTAAAGGATTTTCAATGGATGCAAATTGACGATTTAGAAATGCAATTGGTAGATTTTCAGAATAGCATTTGGACTCAAGGATTTGTCGAGTTAAGATCAGTAGTTAAAAATATGGAATGAAATCGTTTGAAGAATGAAAATGAGTACAACTACGAAGAAGAAATTTTGAAGGTTTGGAACAGATTACCTGACACTTATACCAACTTGAAAGATTTAGCAATGGCTTTGCTAACAATTTTTTCATCTACATATTTTTGTGAGACATTGTTCTCAGCATTAAATAATATTAAGACAAACAAACGGAATCGGTTAACAGATGAAGTCAGTGGCGCTTGCTTGGCCTTGAAATGTACCAAGTATAAACCCGAAATAGAAGATTTAGCAGACAAACTTCAGCACCAAAAAAGTCACTAATATTTCATATATATTTATTTTCTAATGTATAAATTTATATTGTTTTTCTGTTTTTGTTCAATTATATATATATATTACTTGATTTTCTATGTTGTCAATGAAATATATAAAACAAGTCTCTAAATGTAAATTATTGGTTTCATAATTTTGGTTTATGTATTTTAAATGGCATTAAACAAATAATTAACTTACAAAAATTATAAATATTTCTATTTTTTTTTAGTCTTTACTTTTGTTATGTGTGACACGCCACGAAAATTATGTTTCTATTTTTCAAAATTTTGACATACCGAGCTCAAAAGGTTCGCCATCACTGGCCTAGAACATGATAGTACTTGCAGATTCAGGGGGAGGAGATGGTGGTGACTTCAACTTACCGCCTAACAGACTGCGATACTGTCATTCAGAGAAGATTCGGAAAGTTACCAGACCCTGGAGAAAGAATACCTTCCTAGAACCTGAGATTTCTCAGAGATCTTAATCTGGAAAGGCTGTAGTTCAGGCTCACGCTTGGCTCCAATGGGCTGGCACAACCGACACCAGGTCGCAGGGCACTATACCCCCAAAAATAGAAACTGCAAGTGAAGTCAATATCCAATACTGACAATCATTAATTAATATTATCTATCAGCGCACATAAATCACTTTTCATTACACATCTATGGGAAAAATGTTTGCAATTAATGTTAGTGAATTAACTAACAACATTCAATTAGGCTCTTTGTCAAAAATAGCTCGTCATAGCCTCATCTCAGGTAACTACAAACTTTCTTAAGTGAGCCTTTCAGAAATTTACTGAGCTTCAGGGTCAGAATTCAAAATAAACAGGGTACCTAATCAAAATTCTATTACATCTTAACTCTCATATAAGCACCGTTATTAAAAAAAATATACTCTTAGAAATAGTTACTAAATTCCTCCCCTAAACAGTTGTTAATTTCATTTAAAGCTTCAGTATGTTAAAAAAATAATCCTCGATTGCGCGTGGAGAAAACTAACATTAGGAATGCTAATGAATTAAAGTTTTCTAAAACCATACCCCTATTAACCGACATAAAATAATAAAATAATAAATATACATTTTCTGAAGGATAATTTGAACTATTAAAAGCTCCGATAGTAATACTCTTTATAATTTCGAGGCTACGCTTATCAAATTAGCATCGGCAGGACCTCTAACAATTATAGTTACTTCTCCAGAAGAAATACTGGAACTCAGATGAAGTCTTTTATGTATTTCTAATATTTTCACACAAAATTCTTCAGTTTGGAAAAACTTGACGGCAACAGTACATAATGAGCAAGTTTAACAATAACAGAAATGGTACCAGACTAAGGATGACTGGCATTTCTAACATTAATCACGAATAATAAAGAGTTAATAGATCATCAAAATACTTGCATCATTCGCTGAAATTTTATGCAAGATTCTTGCCCTCCTGCTGTTAGTGAATAATCGTCAAAACTGGAATGAAGAAGTGGAAAACAGTAAATAAACCGAAGAACATGTGCATATTTTGATTCCTTCACAACATCAATACGTGCAAAAAATCTAGTGTGAAACACTCACACACTTCTCTTATATTATTTCAAATCCAATTGACAATTTTTTCAAATGTTGAATTTTAATTAAATGTTAAACGTGAACCTTAAGTTCGTGTTTATATTTCTTCGGTAAGCAACCTGAAAAAATTACGGCCCGCCATCAATCATCCACAAAACTTATGTTAGTTAGTAGAAAGGTAGTTTAGAGTTGTGTCTAACGTTACAACTTTCCCAAATCAGCCCTAAAACATGTTTCGGAAAAATATTTCAAACAAAAATTGTAGTTTTATGAAAGCATCGTTAAACTTTCAAGTTTGAAATAAATTATTGGTTCCATTTTACAAAATTCAGAAACCTATTCGGTAAATTCTCTAATATGTTAATTGTTTTTCTACAAAGATGGAATTCTAGCAATACAATTATTAACAGCTCGTGGCATTCTACTGAAATGTTCTCTAGAAGGTTGCATCTTCCAACACCTACAAAATCAATTTTGCTGAAATAATTTTCAAATAAAAGTGATCGCATTTATATAATAAAATGGTAGTCATCATCTCCCAGTTTAATGCTAAGCTCTTGCTTTAAATGCGAGCACTTAGATTCCGTGGAGGCTCCAAAATTTATATGAGTGATTTCCAATATTGGCGCTCCTCTGCTGCCGAATCTGAAATCGGCAGTACTTCTCACACCAGAACTTAAATTTATTAGATTAGGAGGCCAGGAAAGGTGAGAAAACTGGGAGTACATTGGGCCGCTTGCAGACAGCGCAATCTACCTTGATTTGGAAAGACCCGTGCTAGAACAGAACGTATTCAAATTTTAAAGAAAATCACTGAGTCTTTCTGTTTTTGTTTTTATTATATAATAACCTTCAACATACAAAACAATATCTAATAGACTGATTTATTTGTAGATAAAAGTTAAGAAAAGCATTACACTTTCCGACGGACTGATAAAAACTAAAAATTATTAAAACAATCTTACCTTTTGGCTTATGAATGTAGGTAACCTGAGTAATTCTTTTTAATCTTTAAAAGTAAAAACAATTATTGAAATCTCTATTTTCAACAACTTACTCTTAAATCTTATAAATAAGTGTGTATATCTAAATTGTTTTTGTCAAATAGAACTTCAAGGTTACAAGAACCAACCACAATATATAACCTTAAGTAATTTACTTAACAATAAACAGAAACACGACTTTTTATTTCAAAATTTTGAAAACAATCAAATAGCGTGTACTTACTCCAGTAAAATACTCCAGCTAGTAGAAATTAGGCTCGCAGTAATCACAAACTTGTACACATTCAGCTATTAATAACAAAACAATGCTCTCTCTGTGAACATATGGCATAACATTACGTCATCATCCCTCAAAACCGTATTTCAAACGAGATAAAAAGTAGGTTAATTATTTATTATATGTATATTATATTATTAAAAAAAAAAAATTAAGCTAAAAATAAATGCTTATTTTAAAAATGAATATAGACAAATTTATGCTCTTATTTATATTATATTCTATGGCAGGATAAGAGAGAAGTGTGTGACCCTTCTAAAGGTCTCGGAATTCATTTTTTTTTTCATAAGAAAGTTCTTTTTAGTCAATAAGTAAATAACATTATAATATGCTCTTCTTAAAACTGTGGAATGATAGAAGATCGTTACTAAACTTCAAATATTATCTTCGAAAAACTTTGAGTTCAATTAAAACGCGGTGGATTCTCTTTGGGACTTTCTCAGAGTTATCTGACTTTATTTGCAAAGTTACGAAAGTTACATTCTGGAGCTAATTTCTTTATTTAAGGCGCGTCAATATCTATGGTCATAGGTGTCCGGCCCCTGGACAGTGTTCTCTCGTGTAGCTAAATAAGGAAACGACTTTTGAACTAAACAAAAATCACTCAAGAAGGCCATGGCTTTTTACGGGAATTATTTTGGTAGCATGGAGAAATAATCAGGAAAAGATGTCTAACCAGGAACTCTTCAGATAACGTCTTCACCATCTAGTTCATGAGAAATAGACTCACGTCGTATACTCTTTTGTAAACACTGACGATGTCATCCAATAAAAACGTTAACAGTGTATTTCACATTTAAGATAATATGCTTATGGATGTTAGCTAAAGAGAGAAAATTGACCTGATTATATTTTATAGAATATGTTATTTATTTTTATAACTTTTTTTTTAACTCTGACTAACTTACTTATAGTGTTAGAACATTTTTCATCCCAGGTTGGTTAGATAGATATTCAGCATAAAATTTTCAAAAAATGTTTGGAAAAAAGATCCTTATTTGGATTACTACAGCAAAGAGGAACACTTAAAGAACAGCTTTATTCTCTTGCCCAGATGTTGGTGAAGCGCAAATTGTACCCAGTAAGTCAGCAGTTACCAAAATGTAATACAGAAATTGACATTAAAACAAAACATGATTTCCCCAATAAGAGAGACATTTTCTGGCTTGCCTTGGTTCCGCATGAACTGTTGGATCCAAGGATTTTTTATTGAATATTTAAAACTATTCTAAATAAACAACAAGCAAAAGAGATATAACAAATAAAATACAATTGTAAATAATCGTCCTTAAGAATGTGCCCTGAAAGGGCGAACTGGTGGTCAATGAAGGTGTTGTCCACAAAATTAACGATAACTTAAATAAGTTCTCAAGCCTACTTAAAGCTAACCAGAAGCTGAGTATACTTAACCAGTACGTTTTCCCCTCCATGAGATATGCCTTGCAGACTGCGTCGCTGACAAAGCTTACTCCATCTTTTCTGCAGAGGGTGGATGTTGTCATTAGAAGGAGTGTGAAGGCCATGTTGCGACTTGCTGCAAGCACTTCTAAACGATCCTATACACTCCGCGCCGATACCGAGGATTGGGACTGCTCCGGTATCAGTGAGAAGCGCCACGCAGTAGCTGTTGATAGCCCAAAAGCTGTCGAAGTTCCAGGTGCTCAATTTCAGCTGGTCCTCAATTATCAAGATGAAGTGGAACAATGTACCAAACGTCTGGATTTAGACCCTGCAGAAGGAAACTTAGTACACTTTAGAGTAAGGAGGATAAGGCAGATACTTCGGGAAGGGGCATTTGATGAATGGGCGAAGTGCAAGTGGCAGGGGATCGGTGTTCATCATAATTTAAAAAATCCGCAAGGTAACAGATTCATTGTCAACAAACAGCTGCTTTTTGGCTTTAAGTGGATCAATGCCATAAAACTGAACGCAAACTGCGCTCCCTTCATGGTGTTCCTGGTGTTGGCAACCAGGTGGCAGGTGACGTTGGACCCCTCTGCCGCAAATGCAGTCTGAAACACCAGCTCACGTGCTGGGCAATTGTAAAAGTAACATGCTTCTTGTCACTCGACCACCGAGTAAGCACACACGATGAAGATTCTAAATGATAAAGGCTATGAATATTGCGAGGAAGTTTATGGCACTGACACCAGGAATCAACAGGATATGCAGATGTAGCATTCTAAAAAAGATCAAAGGAAGCACTGTTAATTGTCCCTACCGTGCGGTATGAGCACCAAGACGAGAACATTCACCTCGAGAAGAAGTCCATATACGAAAAATGTATCTCCTATTACGAGGAAAACTTCAGGGAGCAATTTGGGGATAGAGAATTTCAGGTCCGTGGACTTTAGTTTGGGTCAAGGGCACCATGCCGAGGATGACCTTAGATTTTTTCAAGGAGGCGGGGTTTAATCAGGAAAATTTTACGAGTATGGGGGAGTCCATAGTTATAGATTCATTGGGGATAATTAACCACCTCACCTATGGTTGACGGAGCGCCTCTACTTATAGTACCCACTTCCTAGATACAGTGGCGTGTATCTACATAGGGATGTAAACTTGCTTTCCCCCTATAAAAATTAGGGTACAAAGTACATTATATGACAACTTAGTGTGTCATCTAAACAATAAAGCATCTTATACATATATTAAGGACTATACATATTATATCTATGTGTATATATTTTCCGATTGTTAAATATTTGTTTTTGATGTCTTTGTGACTGATGATAGTACACGGTGTATGCCAGCCTCACTCAACTCAATTAAGTTGAGCAGCCTCACTGCCCAAGCTCGTGCATCTCATATATATATATCCGCCCCCTTGCGCCATCGGCAACCAACACTCTCTTAACATTCTCAAGAAAACTCTTACTTATTTACGACAAGGGCTCGGCCCCCTGACGCCCCGGGAAGTTGACTGCGCGCGGTATTGCGTGAATGCACATCAATCAATAGTAATCTTAATTTTTTTGCAATAATTTCATTTAGCCATGTTTAGAATCTGTTGTCATGGTTGCTATAAATAGTATATTGAACGGTCTATATCTGGATTGAAATGTGGAATAACTGACCCCTCTTTATTACACATCATTTTTAGGATCTCGTCAAAAGCAGGTAATCTACCGGTGAGTCGAGAGAAAGCCAAAATCAGCTGCGACCGATATTTAGAAAAATTGTAACATATCTAATTCTACCTCTTAGTTTCACTGTTAATAAGTATACGAACAAACAAGTTCGAGCTTCATTGTTTATTTTATGCTGTAATATAGTAGTATTTAAGTTCGACCTTCATTTAATTTAATTTTACTTCTTCTTATTTATTTCAACGAATAATTGTAATATAGTAATTAATATCTATTCGACGTTCATTTAATTTGATTGTACTTCTTGTCTAGCAAAAATGTTTAATTTTAAGCAGATTTTCAGCAGGAATGCTTGAAAAGGAACCAATATATTTAGCCTTCGGTTCTTTATTATAATATTTTAAAGAACGCTAAAGGTTTCAGCGATCTTAACGCCATTTTCAAGAGTATTTTAAGTATTATATTAGTATATTTTTTTACAGTGAGTATAAGTTGTTGATTTCAGAAAAATCTTTTCAATATATAAAAAATGTTTGCAAAAAACATTGCAACGTGCAAACCAAAATAGTCAATTCTTTGGAGCAATAACAATTTTTTCTTAGAATTTACAAATAAATTGATCTAAATCTGATATTTAGAAGGGTGAAATAAAGACTAGAAATTGAGATGACTGAGCAGAGGAGAGAGTGAGAATAAAAAGTACCAACATCTTGGAAATTAAAAATGGATAGCCAACATTCCATTTTGTAGATTTGGAGAGTTTTTAAAGAAAGAAAAAGGCGTTAACTGTTTAATAATTTGACGTTCCCTATGGAAAAAATATTACGGTTGGATATTGTTGTTTAGAAATAGTTTTGTAAGTAAATTTGTGAGAAATAAAGTAATTGTGGAATGAAGAGCTGAATTATTTGAATGATGAGATTGCTGGGAGTCTATTTGAGAATGTGTTCTCCAAATTGGAGATGATCTGGTTGGTTTTCCTGATCGGTTCCGACTTTTTGTAGAGGTAGCCAAGCTCTGGGGTGTTGTCAAAAGATGTTTTATCTTTCGTTGGTAGTTGTTTTGGATTCTCTAATTTTCGAGTTCTTTTGCAGGGTCATCGCCTATAATTGACTGCAATTTATGCATTTTAGTTTATCAAGCTTTTTATGAATGTTTTTAGAAAAGTGATGGGCACACTTTACACATCTACGATCCAAAAGGTAAAAGTTGTTTATGTGCGTGTTCTAGGGTTTTGGGCAATTTGTCGAGACTTGTGTCTGGTTTCTACTGATATTACCTCATTAACATTCTTTTTAGTTTGAAAATTATTTTTGCCACTGAAATGATTTCTGTTTCTATTGCATGAAACAATGTTAGATGTTTGTCTCTATTGTGAAATCGTGAGACTTTCTGTACCTTGTTGCAAGTAGAAAGTTCTTCACAAACTTCTTGTTCGGTTAAAGAGTGAGATACACCTCGTATTGTAGTAAAGTCTTCAGGTTTAGAAATTAAGTAATTTCAATTTTGAATCTGTAAAATTTTGAAATGACTCCTTAAAGAGGCTGTGCTAAATTTTTATTTTATTTTACAAAACACGAAAAAAAGACCAATTAAACTGGAATTACATTTGTACAATTATTTGGAAAGTTTAATGTGCAAATCTGACTTGGCAAGCAGTTTTATATCTTTTATTTCCTGAACGTTGTGGCTTCTTGTAAGAATATTGATTTTGTAATTTTGGCAGACTGATGTAATTACTTTCCTCTTCTGGGTCATTAAGTCGAAAGTACAGTGTATTAATTTTTAATTCTATTTTTATTTATTATTTTTTTTAATTTAAGGCGCGTCAACCTTCATTCCGGTAATGGGCACCCGGAACCTTCTCAGTACACTGCCGGCCTCCAGATAGTGTTCTCTCGTTGTCCATCACCGGCCAGTGACCTGTACAGGCTCCTAGGAAGAAAAAATCGAAGGAGCAGCACTGACTCAAACCCGGGACCTCCACGGGAGTCCAACGCGCTACCACTTAGCTAATCCCTTCCTTTAATTCTATAGGGTTGTTTATATTGTGTATTGCTTAGCAACAATATAACTACTTCATATGTTAATCTTTCGTGGTTATCTGTGCAATTTTTTGTTGGTTTTGGTTTGATATTTCTATTACGATTGCTACTTGTGACGTTAATGAATTGTTATAGGGTACTTACTGTTTTCACCCAGAAGGTATGTTCAATATGCCTGATTTGTGTTCGTCGATGTCGTCTGCCCAGAAAGTTAACATGTCAGAATTTTTCATATTGTTAGTGTCTTCTTTGTCGTGTGGTCAATTTCTTCAAGTGTTATTTTGTTAACGGTTTAAAATCTGTTTTTTTTTGTATAAATATTTCTCGTCAATTTTTTTGTAATTTCACTCTTTTGTAGCTCTACAGCTGTTTAATAAAACCAAATTAAGCTTATTAAATGGAATATACATTTTAATACAAATAAATTTTTAAGCTTGGTCGTTGTTTAATAATTCAAGTACCTATTACAATTTTGGGAGGAACAGTAGGTTTTGCTTTCCTCTCAAGTACGACTTGAGTATAATGAACAGTAAAGCCACCTATATTTACAATTCAAAATTTTAGAAA